>VOCN01038109.1:0-16514 GCA_007922305.1 Dermatemys mawii
ATGACCATTAACCAGCAGGGGAGGTGTAATGAAGAGATTTGTAATTCAATGACAGATGCCCAAGCACCACACTATGGGGACTGCTCAAGTCTATGACTCAGTTGCACAAGACCACACCAGGGGGAATCCTCAACCTAGTGACCTAGCAAAACCTACGTGGACATACCTGGGCAAGTGTTTTCTAGGCACATGATCTAAGGATATAAAATAGAAGACTGTGGCAACATATTTTTGGCTTTCTCTGCCCCCTCTCCACCTATCCTGCAAGTGGCAGGAAACCTGAGAAAATGAAGGTCGTCTGAGGAGATGGCAGGCAGGTTTCATGCAGAATTCACTGTATTAAAGATGGTAACATCCAGTGGGGTGAGAAAATTGCTTGACCAAACTACTGCCTTGTGCAATAAGGCGTAAAGTTTAGATTGTGCATTTATATTTTATTTTCTACGGTAATTTACTCTGATCTTGTATGCCTGCCACTTGTAATCTTTAAAAATCCATCTTTCTGTAGTTCATCAATGTATTTTATGCTGTACTTAAAATAGTGTACTTTGCTTGAAGTCCTTGGGAAATCTCAGCTCCATTACAAGGCTGAAGCATCTATTATTCCCAATGAGGCAGGGGTGGACTGGGTAATAAACTCACACTGGTCAGGCTTCTCACGAGGGAAAGATGGTATAGTCTACAGGTGCAAGACTGGAGAGCTGGAGCGAACTGGCTGGAGGCTCTCTAGCATTAGTTTTATGAGTTGCTGGGTGAAGCATTCATGTAACTCAGTTGGGTGTGTCCTTACCTGTAGATCTCTGTGTAAGTGCAATATCTGACAGAGATTCACAGCTTGTCACAGCATCACAGTGTAAGAAGGAGCCCAGGTGATGGGACACAGAGCTCAGCGGTCCCACAGTTCAGGTTGCAGCCCATAGATCCCATCACAGACTTTCAACAACTACGGCAGCTGTTCACTGAGACCGAGACAGAGAGATTCCCAAAGAGTGATCTCCAGACATCAAACTGTCTGGAATTCTGTGAACAGAGAGGACCCTGCTAGTGGAAAATGCCTTTGGAAAAGTCCCTTCGGTCAGCAGCTGTGGTCATACAGTGCTTAGTGCTCTGCGTTGTGGACTCACAGATGAACGTTGAGTTACGGTGACCTTTTCTTTGTCTCCAAATTTCTTAGGTGCCTCCTTCCAACACTTGTCAGAAAAAACAACTGGTTTCCTTTGCAAGCATTTGCATTGCTAGGCAAAGGCAGTCTTCTCTGTCTCCTCAAAAGATGGGAAGAACAGACATGTTCAGCAAGGCACCACTGGGAGCTACACCGCTAACCTCTATTCTACCTGGCATCTGCCTTGGCCAGCTTAGCTATGGTGCCGCTGTCTGGGACTTTTCTCCTAACTCTCCTTTTTTCGTCAATGCTAATCAAAAGGAAGGTGACCAGAGAGTAACTCTCCAGTTCCTGCAAGAGCTGCAGAGATTGTGCTATCAGGATCTGGGTGTGTAGACATCCCCAGTGAATCACAAGGACATGTTGAACTGGATCTTGTGTGGCAGCAATTGAGTTGAAGTAACCACTATGTCAATGCCAATTCCAGCAGTCTTTTCATCAACTCCAGGCTTGTGAACTGATTATTTCTAGTGCTCCTCTTCAAAGAAGCCTTTTCCATAGCAAGCAATTACTTGGATTGCCAAGGGAGATCTCGTCAGTTTCTTGGAAATACACAGGAAAATGTGATGAGAGGACACAGAAGCCCTACAACAAGGCACCACTGGGAGTTGAACCCAGGATCTCCTGTTTACTACACAGATGTTTAGCCAACTAAGCCGTGGTGCCTTCCTCAAGACCACCTTTGCAACTGTTCCACTTGATGTTCCAAGACAAGACCTATAAATTCCAAAGTACAGATGTTCCTCATTTCCCTCAAAACTTGCAGCTCTTGAGCTATCTGGCTCTCTGTGCAGAGAAAACCAGAGCTGAGTTGACAGAGGGGTCAGACATGTGCTGCTCCCCCCAGCCACGGTGATCATATAGTGGTTAGTACTTTGCGTTTCCTGTTGGTATCCAGGAAGTGGCCAGATGAAAGAATGATCCTTGGAGTTCCATTGGCTGGAAACCAGCCAACGGGAGCTGTAGGGGTGGCATTTGGAGGTGCAGGCAGTGCACAGAGACTCTCTACCCCCTCCCTCCCCGGGGCAGCACGCACAGATGTGCCAGCAGCCAGCCGCTGACCAGAAACTGCCTGTGGTAAGAGCCTCTCAGCCAGAACCTTCACCCCAAACGCCAGCCCAGAGCTGCCTCCCAGACCCCTCCCCCTGTTCCTCACCCCAGTACTCTGATCCAGCCCTGAGCCTCCTTCTTGACCCAAATTCCCCTCCAGAGCCTCCACCCCTCACTCCCTCCTACACCCAAACACTCTGCCCCAGCCCAGAACCCCTCATGCACCCAGATTCCCTCCCAGCCTGCACCCTTCACCTGCCCCCGCACCCCAACATGCTGTGTGAGATGCCAGATTGCTAGACAGCTGTGTTGGTCAAAAGAAAGGTGTGTTTGTGTGGTGCAATGGGTGAGCGTGTTTGGCTGTTAATTAAAGAGAGGGTGGTTTGAGCCTGCCCGGGGACAGCACTAAACCTGGGCTACTTCTTTTCTCCTCAAGACCAGCTCTGAGCCTCAAAGGTCCCCGTTTGCAACCTGGAAACCGTCCCTCAGTGATTTCAGCTGGTGGGCGGAAGAATGTGCTGGATGCGACTCAGAAACCCACGTCCCAGCAGCCATGCTCGGGGCTCAGCCTTAATCCTGAAGGCCGAGCACAAAACCTTCAGCTCTTTGCCTGCCTCATGGCTCATCAGGGAAGTGCGGCCATGCTGCCCCAGCCTGAGTCACATCCACAGCCTGGCTCGCCCCGGCTGACGGAGCGCAGAGCCACGCGAGTCAATGGCAGGTGAAGTCAGGAGCCTCGGCTTTTTCCCCTGACAGCCACCCAGCGCTGCCTAGTGTCCCGAGAGCCTCCCTCCTGTTCTCCTGCAGCAGCCACCTGCCGGTGTGGGTGGGAAAAGGGGATGAGGAAGCACTGCTGCCTCCGGCCGGGACAGGAGAACCTCACCATGTACAGGCCTGTCTCATGCCTTCAGTTCAGGCAGCCAGAGGTGCATGGGAGCTCCCTGGCAGGCCACCACCTCAGCCGCCTCATGGCCCAAGCTCTTGATGCTCTGCTTGTCACTGCCTCGCTTGAAGGCCCAGAGCGAAAAGAAACAAACACAGGCCCAGCAGAGGAGGGTTTCGATCCATGGGTTATGGGCCCAGCACACTTCCACTGCACTACTCTGCTTCTTCTTCTTCATGTGTTATACCCAGCACCGAGCATCCACACTAGCACCATGAAAGCTCTAGCACTGGCAGGCGGATGTGCAGGTTGCTATGTACCCCCAGATTGGCATTTCTGTGCACCATGGATCAGTTTGTTTGGCTGTGAGTAGATGAGGGTTGTTCAAGCCCACCATGGCAAGTTTGTAGATATTTTGATGTGCCCAGAGCCCCCACCCCAAACTCTACCCTCCCACATCTGCCTAAGGCTGTGGGAGGGAGTTTGGGTAGTGGGAAGGTCTAGGGTGCTGGGGAAGGGGATTTGGGTGCCAGGTTTAGACTCTGGGATGCAGTTTGGGTGCTTGGTGCAGGCTCCAGGACCGAGTAGAGTGGACAGTTACTTTCCTTGTCTTACATATGCCACTCTTCCTAATACATCCCAGAATGATAATTAGCCTTTTTCACAACTGCATCATGTCGTTGACTCATATTCAATGTTAGATCCATAGCCAGGAATTCCTCATTTTGCAGGTGTGCATTTGATTTTTTCCTTCCTAAGTGTGGTACTTTTCACTTGTTTTTATTGAATTTTGTCTTGTTGATTTCAGATGTTATGTCATAACAGCTATCAGGCAAATGACTGGCTCCCACATCATTTGAAAGAACAAGACAAAGCCTTGAAACTCCACCTGTGCTTAGCTATGGAGCTATGGGTCCCAAAGTCCCCCAAGATCTGAGCTCAGCCTGCAGTATTCAGCAATCTGACAGTGCCCCTTACACCGTGGGAGCAGATGGGGGTCACAATCTCTAGACACCTGTGACCCTCAGCTGGCAGCTTGTATTCTGCACTCACAGCTTCTCTGCAGCTGCTCCCTCTCTCTTCTCCCCTCTCTCTGCTGCTCTCTCCCTTCCCTTGGCTTTCTAAGCACCTGGCCCCACAGTGCTTCCCACCAACCAGAGATGGCACTTTCTGCGCCTGTCCCTGTGGATGCGGGCTTTTAGCCTGCTTCCTAAGCACTCAGCAGGAGAAAGGGGCCTTTCCAGGAGATTGTCATGGCTTGTAGGAATCCGTGTGTGGCTCTGGACTCGCCCAGGATTCGTTTGGTGACTGGCACGCACAAATATTAGAAACCAACTGCTAAAACAAGGGCTCAAATACAGGACCACCCAGTTAAAAGCCTCATGGAGCTAGCTTGGCTTGCTAAAAATATTCACCCCTTACACCACAAGTGCAAGAGGGCAGGCAAAAGGCAAAAAAATGTCCCAGGGAATCTCGCCTCTTTTTCTTCACAGCTACTGCCCCTCATCTGGATTCTTCTTCCTCCCTCCTGTGCATCTTTGGGACTAAATCTCCCCACCGAGACAGCCAGTCCGTCCGCTGCATCCCAATGCCCCGTGCCTAATCCTCCCGGCAAAAGTCCTGCACCTGGCTTCATAGAATTAAGTCTCAAATCTTCCTGGAGCTCTTCTGTCCAGGGAGTCTCTGTCCTCCTCAGTAGTTGACCCAAGAAACACAGTGTCCACCTTCTACAAAGAAGTAGCTGGCAACATTTTGACTGTGTAGCCTAAGGGATAAAGTATGTGATTGAGAGTTTGAGTCCCTTTGTAGTTGGTTTTGTGCAGTTTTATCTTTCTGCTGAAAGTCCTGCTGTCTTCAGGTCTGGAACCTCTTCCTGGCCACTCTGACCAATATTCTGCCTTTAGCTAAAGGCCCAGAAAAGAGTTGGGGTTTGGGCACATCGACGCTTTTACAGATGCCCCTTCCTCACTACCGCCCTATCTCAGCTGTGCAGAAGAGCTTTTGTCCCCAGCCCCTGCCTGCTCTGGCACCAGCGCCGAGAGCCACCCTGCCTCACTCTCCTCCTGCCACAGTGGATGGAAGAAGTCATGTGGGAAAGACAGCTCCTCTTTCTCATTATTAAAGGTCAGGTTGGCCAACTAGGAGCAGAAGCCCAGGCTCTGTTGTCCTCCTGCTGAGCTCAAGATCAGGGACTCACCTCAGGTAAAGGTGCTGTTAGGCTCCCAGAAAAGAAGCCACCAGTTTGCAAAGAAAGATGAAGAGGCTGCCAAAGCCTGGGATTGACCCAAGGACCTTTAGATCTTCAGTCTAATGCTCTCCCCACTGAGCTACTTTGGCAGCTGTTTTGACAAGGTTTGCTTTTCCCCACCTTGCTCAGCTTGACTTGCTTCCTCACCCCATTCCTGCCTAGTTCTTGTACTGACCTGGTGGCGGAAGAGGACTGGGGGAGCAGTGATGTGGGGAGGAAGTTGAGCTGAACCCTGAGCTAGACTAGACCCTGGTGGTGAGAGTCTGGACACCACTTGCCACCTCACCCTGTTGTCCTGGCTTCCCCACTGGACGTCATTTGGGGAGGGAAGTGGGGTTCTGCCTCCCCTCCCCGATTTTCAAACACCAGAGGAGTGTGAACAGGAGAACCAACGGCTGCTCCACACTCCTGCCGGAGGAACCCGACGCCCTTAGCTGTGGTAGTGAGAAGTGTCTGGGGGCTGACAGGCCTGTCCCCAAGGAGCTGGAACAGCAGCTGCCGCCTCCCTCTCAGCTCCAGGCTGTGGGAAATGCTCCTTGCCTGGCTGCAGGGGTGCATACTGCTCCATACTCTGGAGAGCATCTGGATTGGTCTGTCACCCCCCTTCACTGAGCCAGTCTGAGAAGGTCCCCAGTGCCCCCTCCTGCCTGACAGCTGAGAGTCTGTGCAGACTTCAACCCCCGCACCAGCCCCCACAGGAAGCAGCAGCACTCCCCACCACAGCCCCACAGGGGCACTCAATGCCCTTCATGGGGGGAAATTGCTCCTTGGTGTCCAGCTTCTAGACTGAGACCAGGAGAGAGCCGTGTGTGGCTCACCTGGTTGGAGAGAAAAGACCTGATGAGAACTGACCTCCTTCTGTCTCCCCCACCATGCTGCTCAGGTTTATTGTCACTGACATAGTCAGTGCTTCCCTTGAGGGCCAGCCCTAGATGGGTGCAGGGGCCAGAGACAATTCACAGCCTTTGCACCCCAGGGTCTGCCCCTACTCCACCCCTTCTCCCAAGTCCCCACCCCACCTCTTGCTGCCCCTGCTCTGCCTCTTTCTCTCTTCCACCCCCTCCTCCAAGTGACATCAGGAGTCTGTATGAAGAGGTAATTGGTACAGATGTGCACCAGGCAGGGTTGTTTGGAAGCCAAAGACTTGATGCTTCTGTCCCACCCCACTGTCAAGTTTTAGCAAACTAGGACAAGTCAACAAATAAGAACAACCCCAGGTATCAGTAACTGCTACAGGTAGCAAATTCCTACAGTGAGCAGTTTCTGGCACTACACCCTTGCAGCTCTTCTCCACAGCTCTTCTTAGACTCCTGCTCTCAGCCTCCACTCTGGCCCAGGTAGTTCCAGCTCACATAGGGGATAAGACCCCTGGCCTGGTGACTCCCTCATTACACAGCCTGCCCTGTTGGTCTGGCTACCTTGGAGCTTTGGCCTTTCACCATTGACCCTGGGGACTGCCAGACTCCAGGTCCTGATTTCCCATTGACCCTTCCCCTTCTATTGGTACTGGGAACTAGCGAAAGAAAAACCCCACTAAGTTTTAGTAAGGGGCTGATATACTCCTTACATACCCAAAGCTGCAGGTCCCATGGTGTAATGGGCCGCACTCAAGACTCTGAAGCCTGCAATCTGAGCTCAAATCCCTGAGGGACCTTTGTCAGGTTCGTGAAATTTTCTGGGATCATATAGCTCATTGGTGCACCCAAAGCCGTGCAGGGGCACCAAATACCATGTAAAGGGGGTCATATGTGGTGTGTAAGAGCAGGTTATGGTTTGCTTATTATTTTTGTAGTTAAAGTTATGAATATTGGCTCTCTACTATCTGTCTTTCCAAATATTGTGCTATGCTGTTTGGGACATTTCAGAACCCTTGGCGTTAGCTTTGCTTACCCAGCATGACAGCCCATTAAGGACCATCAGCTACACAATGGACTCGTTGGGAGCTTGGAATGCTCCAACTCACATGAGAAATCTAGCAGAGGATGTGCAAGATAGATGGTGGGCAATGGCTGCCACCTAGGAATCCTGAGTCATGCATGGTCATGTGATCTGCCCATGTGACTCCAGAACTCCATGGGGCTGGACTTTTCACAGCAGGAATAAAGAGATTCTTGCACCTGGGGAAAACTATAAATGAACCTGTCACAGCTCCTCAATCTTGTCTTCAGTCTCCAGTCTCCAGCCTTGCTCCTACCTCTGGATGGGACTTTGCTATAAATTGAAGCTCTGGCCAAAGGACTGAATGACCCATCCCTCCAGGGGATGTATTCCAGAGACTTTGATTTGAACCTACAGTTTATTCCAGCACTGACGCAAGCCTGAACCAAGAGATTTGCCATTACTGCATGTATTTGATTTCCTTTAACCATTTCTAACCCTCACCTGTATCTCTTTCCTTGTATAATAGACCTTTAGATTTTAGATTCTAAAGGATTGGCAACAGCGTGATTTGTGGGTAAGATCTAATTTGTATATTGACCTGAGTCTGGGACCTAATTCTTTGAAATTGGGAAGAATCGTTTTCTTTATTTGGGGGATTGGTTTTCATAACCATTTGTCCCCAGGACAGGTGGCTGCTGGTGGTGATGCTGGTAAACTGGAGTGTCTAAGGGAATTTCTTGTGTGATTTGTGGCTAGATAGTGGGGCAAAACCAGAGTCTTGCTTGTTTGGTTTGCCTTAGAGGTGGAGAAACCCCAGCTTTGGACTGTAAATGTCCTGTTTGAAGCAATTTGTCCTGACTTGGCACTCTCAGTTGGATCCCACCAGGAGCAGCACCATCACAACCTTACGTTGGTTTGTGGTAAAACCTTGGAATTTGAAGTACTCACTTCAGTCTCCAGCTGTGCGAGAGTGACATGTCTCTTGGTGACTCATGTCAAGGGGTTCAGGTCTTTGGTTAGGTTTCTTGCTGCTTCACCTCATTCTCACGAATTTGATCCATGTGTTTGATGCCCCACCCCCAACTCCTTCCTGGGGCTGTAGCTGAAGCCAGAGCACTGGCCTGAGTGACCAAGAAGTGGTTCAAGGGCTGAAAAAAATCAGGATTTTCAGCACAAAGGGAAAATTGCCCATGCACAACAGCAAATGGACTCAAGCCCTCAATTATTTGATTGGAAGCCAGACACTTTAGCCATCAGACCATAGGAAAAAAGCTGCTTCAAGGACTTCTTGGGAAAAGGTGGACACCATGTTTCTTGGGTCAGCTACTGAACAGGACAGAGACTCTCTGGGCACAAGAAGTAGAGTCCCCAGCGAGATGTCAGAATTAATTCTACGGAGCCGGGTGCAGGATTTTGATGCAGAAATTTCATCACATTGAGGCACAGAAATTACACCAAGGAGGAATCCAGTTGACAGGCAGTGGCTGTGTAGAAAGAGGAAGGGTTCCTAGGACTTTTTTTTCCCTTGCTTATGTCTTCTGCCTTGCTTATGTGGTGGAAGGGGAGGTGTTTTCAACACACCTGACTAGCTCAGTTGGTGATGCATCAGTTTGTTAATGTGAAGGTTTAGGATTGAAGTCCCTGTTGATCCACTTTGGTTTCAAGTTGCCTTCTCAAAGCACTGTCTGTGCTACTGCACATGGCTAAATGAAGAGAACAAACCCCAACTTCCCTCTGTGCTTTGGGAGCCAGGTTGGCTGGGGGAATTCTGGATTTCAGATGATGTCAAGCCTGGGCATTGTGACTATTTACCAGTTTCTCTCTCATAAGGGCAGCACAGGGGTCCCAGCTGTGATGGCTGAGTGGTTAAGGTGTTGGATTTGAAATCCAAGAGGGTTCCCCTGCGTAGGTTCAAATCCTGCTCACAGCGAAGCCTGTATTTTAGCCAGTCTCAAACCCAGCAATACCCCTCTACACACCCCTGAGAAATTCTCCATTCTCTCCCCACCCCAAGGAAATCCTGGTCTGCTCCATTCATAGAGATCCTGGGACAGCGCCTCACACTGTGTCCCTGAGGTGTCAGGAAAATTCTCAGCACCTCAACCCCCTGCTGCTCCCCTAGTACCCCCTGATCAGACATAACCCCAGCTGCTGCTCCTTTCTCTACAGTGTGAAAGTCCCCAAGTCAGTGCAGCCAGAGGCACTGGTTCCAAGGGTGCTACGGGGCTACAGCACCAAGAGAAAAATAATTGGTGCCCAGCACCCCTGCCCAGCACCTCCCACCTGCTAGCAGGCCTGGCTGACAGACTCATCCCCTTCACCCCCAGAGCCTCCTGCCTGCCAGTGATCAGCTGTTCAGTGCTGTGCAAGAGGCACTGGGGTGGTAGGAGCTGGGACAGGAAGGAGTGGGGGAGGGAGAGGAATGGGGAAGGAAGGCCCAGGGCAGGATAGGGTAGGATGGGAAGAAGTGGAATGGGGGCTTGGGAGAACAAGGAGAGTGGGGGCAGTGCCTGAGGTGGAGCAGGGGGTGATGTTGCACTCTGTATGACGTCCTTTTTGTGTACCACAGCTGACAAAAACATCCCAGACAGAGAAGCAGCAGGAGAAAAAACAAATCTGCATCTGCCGAAGTAGCTCAGTAGTGAGAGTGTTAGACTGAAGATCTAAAGGCCCATGATTCAACCCCAGGCTCTGGCAGGCCCTTTGATGGGTACCTGTACAGGGGTGGCTTGTTTTCTGGGAGTGCAGCAACACCTTTACCTGAGGCAAGTGCCTGGTTTTGAGCTCACAAGCAGGACAACAGAACAGGGGCTTCTGCTTCTCATTGGCCCTCCTGACCTTTAATGGTGAGAGACGGGAGCTGTCTTTCCCACATGACTTATTGGTCAACCCAATATGGCAGGAAGAGAATGAGGCAGGGAGGCCCTTGGAGATGGGACAGGAACTGGGGACAAAACCTCCTCGGCATAGCTAAGCATGTGTAGTACAAGGGATGGGGCATCTGTAAAAGTGGCCCCGTGGAACGTGGCAGGGATTCGGGGGCCAAGGAAAAGGTGCTTGATGTTCAGTGCCTTGTAGCAGCTGGACTTGGACATGGGGTGTGTTCAGGAAATGCACATTAATCCCTTTAGGGTAGCTTGATGGGCAGAGGGTGACTGGAGGAAGGGCCTCTCTCTCTGGTCCTCCAGGCCAGGGAGGAATGATGGGGTTGGAGTCTTGTTCTTCACATTCGTAGTGTGAGTATAGAAGGTGGTGGAGCTCTGACTAGGGAGGGCATTACTGGTGGACTTTGTACTCTGTGGCACTGGTTACCACTTTTTATGTGTGTATGGTCCCTACTTAAGGTGTGAAAGGAAAGATCAATGGAAGGAACTGGCTCCCTTCCTCTGGACCACACGGTGTTTGGTGTCATGGGGGGATTTTAATTGTGTCAGCCGGACTGAGGACCGCTGGTCCCATTTTCTCAACTGTCAGAGGAAATGTTTTTACAATGAGCACTACCTGGTGCATGTCTGTAGGAGGTCAGCTTAGAGGATTTGTTTCTCCATGATCTGGAAAAAGGAGTAAACAGTAAGGTGTCAAAATTTGCAGATGATACAAAACTCCTCTAGATAGTTAAGTCTGAAGCAGACTGTGAAGAGCTACAAAAAGAATCTCAAACAACTGGATGAGTGGACAACAAAATGGCAGATAAAATTTAATGTTAATAAATGGAAAGTAATGCATTTTGGAAAGCATAATCCCTACTATATATGTTAAATGATGGGGTCTAAATTACTTTTACCACTCAAGAAAGAGATCTTGGAGTTATTGAGGATAGTTCTCTAAAAATGTCCACTCAGTGTGCAGGACCAGTCAAAAAACATACAGAATGCTGAGAATGATTAAGAGAGTGATAGATTATAGGACAGAAAATATCATGTTGCCATTATAGAAATCCATGGTATGCCCACATCTTGAATAGTGTGTGCAGATATGGTCATCCCATCCAAAAAAGAGAGTTTGGAATTGGAAAAGGGTCAGAAAAGGGCAACAAAAATGATTAGGGGTATGGGACATCTTCCATATGAGGAGAGATTAATAAAACAGGGAATTTTCAGCATGGAAAAGAGATGGCTAAGGGACTATATGCTTGAGGTCTATAAAACCCTGATTAATGTAGAGAAAGTTGATAAGGAAGTCCTGTGTACTATGAAATTAATAGGCACCAAGTGTGAACCAGTCAAAAAGAAGTATTTCATCACACAACACAGAGTCAACCTGTGGAACTCCCTCCCAGATGATGTTGAGACCAAGACTATTACAGGGTTCAAAAAAAAAACACAAAAAACCCCAACAGTTAGATAGGTACTTACAGGATGGATCCATCAATGGGATGGGCAGGGATGGTGTCTGGTGTTGGCAGAAGTTGTAATGAGCAAAAGGGGATGGATCACTTATTCGTTCTCTCTGAGGCACCTGGCACTAGCCACCGTTGGAGGACAGGATGCTGTGCTAAGTGGACCTTCAGTTTGACCCAGTAGGGTCATTCTTATGTTTTGACCCCCCTGTACACTTGCACTCTGGACTCATTGCTTCTCCCTCTCCACACCTGGCCCCACAGCACTTTCTGCAGCCAGAGACTGAATTCTAGGCCTGCTCCTGTGGTTGTGGCCTTCTCCTTATTCTTAGGGACATCTCAGGAGAAAGGGGCCTTCCCAGGAAATGGCCACAGTTTCTGGGAATCTGGGTGCAGCTCTCAGCTCTGGACAGCCCCAAGAGTCATAAGGCAACTTAAAGCCAAGAGCCTAGACAGAGGTTTGAACCCTGTACCCGCAGATGAATAACCTGATGCTCTACCCACTCAGCTACCCAGAAAAAACCCCTACCCCAAAAAAACAAAGTGAGTGTCAGATCCAGCAATGGTCTTTAATTCTGGCTCTTGCTATTCCACAGGGGCTTTTCCTCCACCCCTCGAGGCAGGAATGGCTCACTGAAGAGGCACCTGGCTACTTCTGCACCCAAAGCAATCACCCTGCACAACAGACTATTGTCCCTTCCCACTGCTATTATCCCAAAGAGCTCTGTACCTACCCAGAATGTGCACATCCTCTGAAAGAAGCTAGAGTCAATACAGACGGGGAGCAGAGTGCAGGGATCAGTTATTCACACCCAGGGTAATGGAAGACAGAGGGTTGAGGCCTGACTATCTCTGGTTACAGGCAATTTGCTCTAACCATTATTCAGGAACACTAATAGTTCCTGTTCCCTGGGCCCTGACAACTCCCTGAATGGGAAGACAGGGCTCCCCCAACCTTCACATGACCAGTTAGATTCAAGGACTTTTGTCTCATGGACCCACCCTATGCTAACAGGGCATGATTCTCTCCATAGACAAGAGTGTTTGAAGTTCACTGTCTGGTTTCCTTCCATCTGAATGGGCTCCGGGTTGCTGCTCCTTATCCTGGTCTCTGTCCCAGATTGGCCGTTCTCTCCTCTGCCCAATGGCATTAGGAACTGAATGGAGAACATAGGCCAGCACTGGTGTGTGGAGGACAGACATCTGCACTCAGGTCACTTGGCTTCTTCTTCCTGTAGCCCCTTTCCCTAGTCCCCTCCAGCCTAGCCAGGCCTGAAGTGATCAGCTCTGGTAATGGACTACAGGCCCCCAAGTCTCTCCCTACCCCATCCCATCCCACAATCCCATGCCTGTGCACTAACCAATTGTGTCACTGGAGCACCTGTTAATGGCAGTTCTCCCAGGCCCCTAGGTTGATAAAGGCAAAGAATGACCCCAAAGAATTTTCACTGGAGTTGAGAGCTGTTAGAGAGCTTATTCCTTCTCTTTTCCACTTCCCTGCTCCTTCTCGCATGAACAGAGAGCAACAATACCCAAAGTCCAAAGGTGCAAACAATTCAATGTTTATTGGGGTGAACTTCCACCAAGCTTCAATTCAAGTTCTTTTTTCCTTGTTTTCAAATCCCAGCTTACTTCCTGTTTGTCCCTAATTTATATAGGAATATTCTTAGCTATATCTTAACCAGTCATTCTACCTAACCTGTCCTCACATGCTGTAACAGGATTAGTCAAACAATTATATCCCCCTACCGTAATTAGTTTACACCCAGCAAAATGAATTATACAGCAGACAGAAACAATCACAGAATCAGACAGACACCATGCAACTATACGAGAGCAAAGTGAGAACTATACTGACAAAACAATACAGAAGAGCAGATTTCACAACTACATCTCTCAAGACAGAAGAGTTTCCCAGCTGTGTCTACTGATAAGTGAATTCTTGCCAAATAGAAAAGTGTCCAACTAAACTTCCTTTTAATTCTCAGCTCTTCCCTTTCTCTGGAGGAAATAGATCAGATCCCCCTTCTAACAGCCCCAGATTGCCTTATTTCAAGGACTGGTTTGGGATGTGATGTTTGCTTCCCAGCTTATGGTTGCCTCTGCTGCTTAGCCAAAGGCATTGGCCCCAGCACAGGCCATGTTGGTTTCAGGCCACTGGATGCTCTGGAAGCCAGAAGGCTGAGTGTAACCCATAGCAAACACATGCTGTCTGGGAATGTAGCTCAGTGGTAGAGCACATGCTTTGCATGTATGAGGTCCTGGGTTCAATCCCCAGCATCTCCACTTTCTCTTTTCAACCTACTGCTTTGCTCAAACCCAGAGGAGATGTTCTCAGCAGGCTCCCTGCAGGTTTCAGTCCTGCTTATTGAGGAGCAAGTGCCAATTGCATGGAAGGTTTGGCTTGGGCGGGGGGGTTCTGCTCCTAAGTCACCTTGGTACTTCAATATTCCCACCCACTGTGCTGCTTGGGACAATGGTAGATGAGAATCCTCCAGTGCTGCAGGGAAAGGTCCCATCTGCCCAGACTGAGAGGCAAGGAAAGGGAGGGGCAGTCAGTGCTCAGAGAGGTGAGTGATTGGCACCCACCAGGGGG
Organism: Dermatemys mawii; assembly: GCA_007922305.1. Lineage (NCBI taxonomy): Eukaryota > Metazoa > Chordata > Testudines > Dermatemydidae > Dermatemys > Dermatemys mawii. The sequence continues at coordinate 14,160 of VOCN01038109.1, forward strand.
GACTGTCTCTTTGAGGTGAGTGCAGCTGACTTGGGTTAGTGCTGATGATGGGTATAAAAAAGGCTGGAGTCAATGACAGTTGAGACCATAAAAGGGGAAGGGCAGCTCCACAGAAGCACTGGGAGGGAGAAGCAGGAGGTGGCAGAGCACTCAGGGGAGGAGGTGAGTGGAGCTGAGCTGCCGGTGGGTGCAGAGCACCAACAATTTTCACCCATGGGTGCTGCAGCCCAGGAGAACTCACAGATTTGGTGCCTATGCCTTGAGGTCTGGGTGGGAAGCTCCATGTGGGAGCAGCGATGGATGGCACCGTCAAGGTATGTTCTGGAGATGGTCCTTCAGGTGTGGGTGTCTCGGACCCAGTTGGCACTGGGCTCATGATGTGCCGTGTTCAGTTCCTTTCGCTCACCAAGCAGGGCAGAAAGGATCTCAGGCCAGGACAGAAATCAGGGGGCCTCTGCCCCCAACATGGAGAATCTGGGCTGCAACCTTGCTTAACAGGTCAATCTGTCCTTCTTTCTCTGACTGTCCCATTCTACCTTTCTCTAGCGCTCATTTGGTTCATTTGTCCTTTTTTGTTCCTTTCCTTCTCTAGCTTGCATGTTCTTGCTTTCCTTGAGTTTCTTTTCCTCTCTCCACCTTTCATGCTTTTTTAACTTTCCTTGTTTTTCTAACATTTTTTCTAACCTTTATTTCATTCTTTGCCCTTCACGTTCTTTTCACTGTGTCTTTCATACTGGTTATTTTTTTCACTCACTCTTTCTCCTCACTCCCTCGAAACCAAGCCGGTTCTCCTCACACACAGATTTCAGCAGGTTTCCCTCTCCATCACTGAGTGGATTAAGCACAACTTCAATGGGTGTTTGGCTCCCCTCAGGCAGGGAGCAGGGGGCAGTCTGTCCTGGTGTCTTTGTGACTATTGGCTGACCACACACATAGACATGGTCCTCCGCTCCTCTTGCCCTGCTCTCAGTTGCTCTGTGGCTTTTAAGACTTCCCTTAGAGCTGTCAGCACCAGCCACCTCTGTGCTAGATGCCCAGAGGAGGAAAGGTGAGCTGAGCTCCAGCCTGGGACTCTTCCTCCCTCCTGCCTATGAAGCCTGGCCCTGGAACTCCTGTCTTCAAGTGCCATGTGGATAAGAGGGAAAAGTGCAGCAGCAACCACAAGGGCCAAACATCTTGGCATCAGATGATGCAGCACAAATCCCAACCATCAGGTCAAACCACAGCACTGGTAGCGAGTTCTAAAGCCCCAACACATTGTGGCCATCCTGACCAAAGACCTGGCTCCAGTGGCCATGAGTCACCCAGCAGATGGGAAGAAGACTTACTCTCATACAGCTGCAGACACAGCAAGTGAGCACTGTGAGGTCCAGGACTTCATCACAAGGTGCTCCTGAGATCTGAACTCACATTACAGGATTTAAAGTCCTGAGTCCTGACCATTACACCATGGGAGCTGCATGTGCTACATATCAGTGACCCTCACAGGACTGGCTTTTGTAAGGCAACTCTTGGCCCTTACTGAAACTTTTGGCTGGCTAGTTCCCATATCAATAGAAGGGGGAAGGGCCAATGGGAAATCAGGACCCTGAGACTGACAGTCCCCAAGGTCAATGTGGAGAGGCCAAAGCTCCAGGTTAGCTGGACTGACAGGACAGGCTGTATAATGAGGGAATCACCAGCCCAGGGGATCCCATCCTCCATGTGAGCTGGAGCTACCTGGGCCAGAGTGGGGCAGAGTTAAGGAGAGAGCAGGAGCCCAAGAAGAGCCGGGGAGCAGAGCTGGGCCAGCCAGAGAGACCCAGAGCAGATCCGTGCTGGGAGCCGAGCCGCAGCAGCAAGAGCCAGAGAAGCCGCCCAGGGAGCAGCTCTGTGCTGGGGGAGGAACCGCAGCAACCGAGGCCAGAGGAGCAGCCCAGGGAGATGGAGGCAGAGCCGCAGCAGCACGGGGGCTGGAGGTGGGAGCAGGGAGCAGCTTGGGAGAGCGAGGGGGACCTGGGCAGAAGGCCCAGCACAAGGAGATGCTGCCAGTCAAGAGGACAGTCGGGGGTATCGTATCCCTTACATGGGGGCTACACTGGAACAAAGGTCCTGCTACCTACAGCCTGAGCGCACGTGACTACCGCAGAGCAAGTGTCCGGCCTGCGGTGTCCCTACAGCACAGCCAGGGCCTGGGAAGGAGCCTGGGACGTGTGAGGGGGAGACTGTGAACTGCCCTGACACTCCAGAGACACCGGCTGTGATCTCCCTGCCCCACAGAACGGGGGACGGGTTTTCCTTTAACCTTCCCCCATTTTATAAAATGTATCACTGGTTAATAAATTGTCAGGGAAACGCCCAGAGCAGAGAGAGAAC
>VOCN01038198.1:0-12013 GCA_007922305.1 Dermatemys mawii
CCTCTGTGCCCCCATAGGAGTCATGCCCCACATTTTAGGAAATAGGAGAGCTCAGTGGTTAAACCATTGGTTTATCTAACCCAGGGTTGTGAATTCAAGCCCCGAGAGAGCAGCACAGCCCAGGTGAAAGAAGGCAGAACCTTAACCTGTAAGAGCCACTCACAAGCATCAAGCTTGCCTTGATTGTTTGGCAGCAGGCACCATGACTTAGTTGGTTAAAATGCCTGTTTTGTAAACAGGAGATCCTAGGTTCAACTACCTATGGTGCCTTGTTGGGGGTGTTTGTTATGGGGGTGTAGCTCAGTGGCAGAGTGTTTGTCTGCAGATCAAGTGGTCCTTGGTACAAATCCAAGTGCCCCCTTACAAGATTTTGGGGATTGGTCCAGCTTTGAGCAGGCGGTTGGACTAGGTGATCTCCTGAGGTCCCTTCCAACCCTGACATTCTGTGATCAGTGTTTAAAGTGACCCCTAGGGGCTAGTTGTACCAAAGCCCAGGGAAAGGGAGAACAAGTGCAGGGGCCCTGGCACCAGAACCTTGGCCCTGCAGCCCTGCCCCCTTCCACCCACAGCCCCATCCACTAGTCACCCCTGTTCTCTCCCTTCCCCCACTGCCCCACTCAGCTCACTCCTTTACACACACCCTGTCTGTGGCCTGAAGGCCAGAGGAGCTCTGTGCCCTGGCTACAGCACCCAGGCCATAGGGAGCAGTGAGAGCTCCTCCAGCCCTGGGGCTGCCCTTGGGGAAATTTTCCAGGGCACCATTGTGTGTCCTTGGCTAAACTGGAAAAGTTCCTGATCATTTCCCCACTTGCTGAACCATGATTAGGGTGTGTTTGTAGTGAATGACCTTACTGTCCATTGATAATTCCCTGCCATGACAATTCAGACACACCCTTACCCCATCATAGCCCCAGCACATCAGTGACTCCAATAGCAGGGGCAGTTTCAGTCTCACCCCTTTCTTCTTCCATTGGGTGTTGAATGACCTGCCAGGGTTCAGAACATTAATTCTCCAATTCCATTGATAAACTGATACGAACTGACTGAAATCCCTGGTCAGAAAAGCAGCACATCCCTGCATTGGCTGGGAATCAAAACCAGGTCAACTGTTTAGAAGGCAACTATGCTCACCACTATGGTACTAGTAAAACACATCTTCTATGTGCCACTTATGTTTGACAAATGACTCACTCCCACAGAGGTAAAGAGCTGCCTGGAGGCAGGCTGCCAGCTATGAGCAGAGGCAGGTTCCTAGAGAGAATAAAAGATGGGGACATGGGCTCTACATCCCAGCCTGAGGTGACTCCATCCCTGCCTTCAGAGAAGGGAACTGAAAATCGATTACCATAATGACAAACTTTACTCCACAAGGAAGGCGACAGCTCCCTTTAAAGCACATTTTGCACTGGTTCCTGCTATGTACAGATGGTTTTGCTGCTGCTGCTGCTGATTCCAATCCTTGAGCCTTGCCTGGATAAGGAAGGATTCAGGCTGTCCCTCAAGTGAAGACGGGAGATGATGTTTTTGACAGGGACGGCTGCCTCGTCTTAAGATGTTTGTCGGTCACCTTCTAATCTGGTGGGTGGTGGGTACATGCAGGCAGCCCCCACTCCTGGGTCTCTCACAGGGAAATAAAGTTTCTGCACAAAATCCCAAAGCTTTTCGCCAGAAGCAGGGAAAGAAAATGACCATAAGGGGCCAGCACATAAGGAATATAAGACAGCACCATTGTTAAGGGGTAAGCCATTATTTTATGTCAACATCCAAAATTGTTGATCAAGGTTCAGTCAGTGTGGCCTCCACTGGTGCAAAAGATGCACACACAGTAATTATATTACAGTGATGCTGGGGTTGTGTGTTCAAGCCTCATCTAGGTTACCAGTTTTGCGGGATTTGATAGCAGCCTTCAGCTCCCCAAAGGCAGGTTTCAAAGAGGATGGAGCTCAGCTGTTCTCAAGTGGTGGCAGATGACAGAACAAGGAGAAATGGTCTCAAGTTGCAGTGGGGGAGGTTTAGGTTGGATGTTAGAAAACATTCTTTCACTGTCGGGGAAGGGGAAGGAGAAGCACTGGAATGGGTTACCTAGGGAAGTGGTGGAATCTCCATCGTTAGAGGTTTTTAAGGTCAGTCTTGACAGAGCCCTGGCTGGGATGAGTTAGTTGATGTTGGACCTCCTTTGAGCAGGGGGTTGGACTAGATACCTCCTGAGGTCTTTTCCAACCCTGTGAGTCTATGATTCTAAGGTCCGGACTGGTAAACTACCAGACTGAACAAGTCATGTTATCGATGGTGACATTAGAATTGAAGGATTATATCACATTATAAAGAATTGTAAATAAAAATGTAATCTGCACTTGAGCTTTCTGTTGTCTTCTAGAATGGTGGCCCTCAAAGATTTTGGCTGTGGCCCCTTTCCCCGGCGTGGCATCCGCTCATGGCCCCCAGAGTATGTCTGCAAAATGCCGCTGAACAGAAAGCTTCTGCTTTCTGTGGCGGCATTTCGATGGTAGAAAAATAGACCTCCCAGGAGTTCGGCGGCAGACCGGGGGTGGTCTCACGCACCCCTGGGATGTGTGCACCCCACTTTGAAGACCACTGCTCTAGAAATGCCCCCGGGCTCCCTGCACTTCACAGTAAGAGTGACAGGAGAAGCCCCTAGCACAGCACTGAGATCCAGGCTGATGCATCAGGGTGGGGGGAATTGACTTCTTAGCTGCTGAGCAGGGAGTGAGGGCAGTTCTCTGGGAATCAAAGTTCCCAGCCTGACTCAGCTGCTTCATTGCCACCTGGAGTCCTGTAAACTTAGACTGTCCCTGAAGCCAGGCAGCTGCTCAGGGAGCTTTCCTGGTGTCCCCGGCAGTTCAGGAATCTCCCACACTAACGGCCTGAGTTCAGCCATCCGGAAAGGCAGCAGCTTTGCTCACTCCTTCAAAACAGAGCTCCAAGGCCGTGGTTCTCAACCAGGGATCCAGAGCCCCTTGCGGGGCAGCGATGTGGTTTCAGGGAGGGCTCTACCAAATTAAAACAGAAATCAGGGCTGACATTGGACTAAAATCTGAGCCCTACCGCCTGGGACTGAAGCTGGTGCAACTTAACTTCATGGGACTCCTGTGTTGTGGGGTCCTGCACAATTGCTCTGCTGGCCACCCCCTAACAACAGCCCTGGCTTTTAACCTACTGGACATGCAGAAGAACAGTTGCTGTGGCACGGGTGAGCTGTGGAGTTTTTATATCACGTTGGGCAGGGGCCACAGAGAGAAAAAGGTTGGGTACCGCGGCTCCAGGGAATCCTGGAGAATAAATTTTCCATCTGACTCTGGGCTGCCAACTCTCATGAGTTTACCTTGAGTCTCATAAGAATTATTGTTTTCCTTAAAACCCCAGATTCTGGAGTCAGGTGGAGATGTGATGATTTCAGCCTTCGCTCTTAAAGACACAGCACATTCCCTAGCCCTTCTGGCTGTGGAGAAAGATTCAAAATGGGCACCCCGGTCTGCCCTAATAGCTCATCATGCAGAAAGTCAATAAACAGATCCCCAAAGCTATTAATTTTACAGAATCTCATAATTGTAAAGACCAGCTCATGATTTTTAGGGAGCCTGATTCAGGGTTTTGAACGTTTGGGGTTGGCCGTTCTGCAGACTGAGAGCTGGGCCCTCTCCTTCACATCCAGTACCCCCAGACTGTTCTAAAGCATTAACTCTTTCTTCTCCATCATGCCTCTGTCATTCAGCTGGGAATCCCCATTCCTAGATTGTCTTTTCCACAGCCAGTGAATTCCCCACAGGGCTGTTCTGGGAGCTTCTAACCTCACATCACCCCTTTGTGACCCCCAGGGACCCTGCAGTGACAGCAGCTCCATGCTGGGCCCTGGGGAACAGTGAAGGTTACCTCAGGTGACTTCCAGCCAGCAGTGCAGTGGGGGTGGAAAGACAGAGTTCCTGTCCTGGCACTGTACTGCACCCTGGAAGCAGCCCATCTGACTCCTAGGTGGAGATGTGCAGGATACAGCTCTGCATCTCCCTTGAAATGCAAACAGGGAGAGAATTTGCTCCTCTTTTCTATGTGGAGCAAATAGAGACAGGCCAAATTGTTTCCCGGGCTGTAAGGAATAAACACAAGTTAGCAGAGAATGGTTTCAATCCATTGACCTCTGGGTTATGGGCCCAGCACACTCCCGCTGCGCCACTCTGCTATATGTATTTCTACCTTCATGATTCATTCACAGTGTCAGTCTCTGTAGTTGGCTGAGCTCACAAGCTGTGCACACAGGAGAGTTGTGCCCATGGGATTTAGACTCTTTCTAGGCAAGTGATTGTTCAAGTGTCACATCTCCAAAGATGAATTGAAATGTGGTGGCTGCATTCGTCTCTGGGGTCTCCTCAGTCTAATGATTCAGCAAAACTAGCCCCTTCCCCCGCTTTTCCCCTGGAGAGATCCAGCCAGTCAAAGACACCCTGCCTGGCCCCCAGCCTGGGGGAACTTTGTTTTGCAGCAGGGCAGCCTGGGAGACGTAGTTCCTTAGAGGTGCTGGCTGGGAGAGGATGAGAGGTCGGAGAGCGTCAGCCTGGCATGGGAGACTTCCCTTACCTGGGTTGAAGCAGGTCGAAGCACGTCCCAGGCAGGCTGGGAGATGTAGTACCTGACTCTCCCGGGAGCGAAGGTGCCATTGTGCAGGGAGATGCCGAGCTGGGCTGTAAATGTGCCTTGGATTCTGTAACTTGGGCAGGGCCATTGAAGCCTCTCCTGGAGCAGAGAAGAGTTTTGTGGGAGATCCTGAGACAGGGACACCGCTGGACTGGGAGAGGGGCACTCTCTGCTGTCAACAGGGCCTGGGGGGCCCAGGAAGGGGAGGCAAACCCCCGGGGTGGGAGAACTGGGAGGAAATGGATCTCACACCAGCCATGCAGGGTCACACCCGTGAACGTGGAGGAGTGTGGAGTGTCAGGAGATTCAAGCAGCCATCCAGGGGATTTGGATGACATGGTTATGGAGGAGGATGAAGCGGCTGGGTGTAAAATCAGCTGTTCTTAATGGGGGAGCAAAGGCATCAATTATTACATTAAAAACTCTTTAGGGAAGTAGCTGGATGTGGTCACTAAAAGTTTCTTTGTGTTCACATCTGTCCAGGGATGAGGAATAAAGCAGTAATGGGGGGAGGAGCTCTGAACTGAAATCGGGTGTAGAGAGAAATGTGCTCAACCCCAGTGAGACTTGATGTGTGGGAGAAATAACAAGTAATCCCAGCTCCTTCCCCCAAGCCTTAGGTGGGGATTAGCTGCCAACAGCTGTGGCTGCTGCTCTGAGTGGAGAGGGATTAGCTGTCTGCCTGTGGGTGCAGCCCACCAGCTGGTTCTCCTGGGGCGGAAGGTGAGTGGCTGGGAAGGGATGCACCAGCTGGGATCTGAAATATGAACAGGGGGTCTAAGGAACCAGTCTCCAGTGGGGGTTGAGGATGCTGAGGCAGGGGAGTCTCAGCATCACAGTTAGCAAGAGTCAGAGCTGCTTGGGGGTGAGCAAGGGGGGGATGGCCCACGTGGATTTTCAGTGCATCCCTTTCATGACTTGCCCACAAGAACTGGCAGCCCCCGGCTTCCTCATTGCTCTGGGGTTGTGCGCTCTGTGGGAAGGGGCCTCTAGAATCTGGTATTTCCAGCTGCATTAAAGAGTCATAAAGGAGAATGAAAAATTAATGCCTTCCAAAAGTGTGTGCGTGCATGTGTGTGTGTGTGTGTGTGTGTGTGTGTGTATGTTCATGTTCGCTGGATGGAAGGGGGGTGCAGAAACTACTCTGCTCTACTTTCTTTTCACTGATTTCCTTTAGAAAATCTGAATCAGGGAAGCAAAACCACTTGCCCGTTCTGACGTTTGAACTCATTTATTCTTTTGCAGAAGAATAAATGGACACAAATCTGACATCAGGAATAATAACATTCAAAAACTAGTAGGAGAACACTTCAACCTCTCTGGCCATTCCATTACAGACTTGAAGGTGTCATTTTTAAAACAGAAAAACTTCCAAAACAGACTCCAACAAGAAACTGAAGAACTGGAATTAATTTTCAAATTGAACACTATAAACCAGGGGCTAAATAGGGATTGTGGATGGCTTTCTCATTACACTGATTGCATTTCTGTAGTTAAATTACCTTCAATAGTTCTTATATCCTGTCAGACACAGAAATCTACTTCAAAAGGTTTTTTTTCCTTCTGCTGATAAAGGCCCATGCAAATTAAACAGCCTCTTAGAATTGGTATGTTAATGTACAACTTTTTTTTTATTTTTTGCTTTCTATGTATATAAATACATCTTACTTCTGTTCCATTCTATGCATCCAGTGAAGTGGGCTATAGCCCACAAAAGCTTATGCTGAAATAAACTGGTTAGTCTCTAAGGTGCCACAAGTCTTCTTTGTCTTATTTACGGATATAGACTAACATGGCTTCTAATCTTAAATCCATTACTAGGAAGGCTCTCCAGCCAGGTCTTCCAAAAGGCCACTGTCTACAGGCTTTTGTGACATGACGGACCTTAAAATAGCCCCCTGTAGCCCACATGTTCATCATTCATATATGGTTGTGATAGTACATAAAAGCATTCCAAGTAAGTTGTCATATGAAAAGTCATGATCCACTGAAACCCATCACTCTGTCCAAAAATGGACATCATTATTGTGTTGAAGTGATGCATTTTGCTGTCTGGCTGTTACTGAAATATGCTGTTTGTTTGCTAGTAGCATTCAAAAGACCCCCTGCCCAGGAGGATGTTCAATGACCATTAACCAGCAGGGGAGGTGTAATTAAGGGATTTGCAATTCAATGACAGATGCCCAAGCACCACACTATGGGGACTGCTCAAGTCTATGACTCAGTTGCACAAGACCACACCAGGGGGAAACCCCAACCTAGTGACCTAGCAAAACCTACTCAGACATACCTGGACAAGTGTTTTCTAGGCACATGATCTAAGGATATAAAATAGAAGACTGTGGCAACATGTTTTTGGCTTTCTCTGCCCCCTCTCCACCTATCCTGCAAGTGGCAGGAAACCTGAGAAAATGAAGGTCATCTGAGGAGATGGCAGGCAGGTTTCATGCAGAATTCACTTATTAAGGATGGTAACATCCAGTGGGGTGAGAAAATTGCTTGACCTAACTACTGCCTTGTGCAATAAGGTGTAAAGTTTAGATTGTGCATTTATATTTTATTTTCTATGGTAACTTACTCTGATCTTGTATACCTGCCACTTATAATCTTTAAAAATCCATCTTTCTGTAGTTCATCAATGTATTTTATGCTGTACTTAAAATAGTGTACTTTGCTTGAAGTCCTTGGGAAATCTCAGCTCCAGTACAAGGCTGAAGCATCTATTATTCCCAATGAGGCAGGGGTGGACTGGGTAATAAACTCACACTGGTCAGGCTTCTCACGGGGGAAAGATGGTATAGTCTACAGGTGCAAGACTGGAGAGCTGGAGCGAACTGGCTGGAGGCTCTTTATCATTAGTTTTATGAGTTGCTGGGCGAAGCATTCATGCAACTCAGTTGGATGTGTCCCTACCTGTAGATCTCTGTGTAAGTGCAATATCTGACAGAGATTCACAGCTTGTCACAGCATCACAGTGTGAGAAGGAGCCCAGCTGATGGGACACAGAGCTCAGCGGTCCCACAGTTCAGGTTGCAGCCCGTAGATCCCATCACAGACTTTCAACAACATGGCAGCTGTTCACTGAGACTGAGATAGAGAGATGCCAAAAGAGTGATCTCCAGACATCAAAGTGTCTGGAATTCTGTGATCAGAGAGGACCCTGCTAGTGGAAAATGCCTTTGAAAAAGTCCCTTCAGTCAGCAGCTGTGGTCATACAGTGCTTAGTGCTCTGCGTTGTGGACTCACAGATGGACGTTGAGTTACGGTGACCTTTTCCTTGTCTCCAAATTTCTTAGGTGCCTCCTTCCAACACTTGTCAGAAAAAACAACTGGTTTCTTTTGCAAGCATTTGCATTGCTAGGCAAAGGCAGTCTTCTCTGTCTCCTCAAAAGATGGGAAGAACAGACATGTTCAGCAAGGCACCACTGGGAGCTACACCGCTAACCTCTACTCTTCCTGGCATCTGCCTTGGCCAGCTTAGCTATGGTGCTGCTGTCTGGGACTTTTCTCCTAACTCTCCATTTTTCGTCAATGCTAATCAAAAGGAAGGTGACCGGAGAGTAAGTCTCCAGTTCCTGCAAGAGCTGCAGAGATTGTACTATCAGGATCTGGGTGTGTAGACATCCCCAGCGAATCACAAGGACACGTGGAACTGGATCTTGTGTGGCAGCAATTGAGTCAAAGTAACCACTATGTCAATGACAAATCCCAGCAGTCTTTTCATCAACTCCAGGCTTGTGAACTGATTATTTCTAGTGCTCCTCTTCAAGGAAGCCTTTTCCTTAGCAAGTAATTACTTGGATTGCCAAGGGAGATCTCTTCAGTTTCCTAGAAAGACACAGGAAAATGTGATGAGAGGACACAAGAGCCCTGTAACAAGGCACCACTGGGAGTTGAACCCAGGATCTCCTGTTTACTAAACAGGGGCTTTAGCCAACTAAGCCATGATGCCTTCCTCAAGACTAAGCTTGCAACTGTTCCACTTGATGTCCCAAGACAAGACCTATAAATTCCAAAGTACAGATGTTCCCCATTTCCCTCAAAACTTGCAGCTCTTCAGCTATCTGGCTCTCTGAGCAGAGAAAACCAGAGCTGAGTTCACAGAGGGGTCGAACATGTGCTGCTCCCCCTAGCCACTGTGATCATATAGTGGTTAGTACTTTTCATTTCCTGTTGGTATCCAGGAAGTGGCCGGGTGAAAGAATGATCCCTGGAAACCAGCCAATGGGAGCTGTAGGGGTGGCATTTGGGGTGGCACCCAAACATTCTGCCCCAGCACAGAGTCCCCTCATGCACCCAGATTCCCCCCCCAGCCTGCACCCTTCACCTGCTCCTGCACCCCAATATGCTGTGCGAGATGCAAGATTGCTAGGCAGCTGTGTTGGTAAAAGGAAAGCTGTTTGTGTGTTTCTGTGGCCCAATGGGTGAGGGTGTTCAGGTGTTAATCAAAAAGATGGTGGTTTGACCATGCCCAGGGATGGTGCTAAACCTGGGCTACTACTTTTCTCCTCAAGACCAGCTCTGAGCGTCCAAGTTCCATATTTGCAACCTGGAAACCGTCCCTCTTGGCCTCAGTGATTTCAGCTGGTGGCCTGAAGAATGTGCTGGATGCGACTCAGAAACCCACGTCCCAGCAGCCCTGCTCGGGGCTGAGCCTTAATCCTGAAGGCCGAGCGCAAAACCTTCAGCTCTTGGCCTGGCTCATGGCTCATGAGGGAAGTGCGGCCATGCTGCCCAAGCCTGAGTCACATCCACAGCCTGGCTCGCCCCGGCTGACGGAGCGCAGAGCCACGCGAGTCAAGGGCAGGTGGAGTCGGGAGCCTCGGCTCTTTCCCCTGACAGCCACCCAGCGCTGCCTAGTGTCCCGAGAGCCTCCCTCCTGTTCTTCTGCAGCAGCCGCCTGCCGGTGTGGGTGGGAAAAGGGGATGAGGAAGTACTGCTGCCTCAGGCCGGGACAGGAGAACCTCACCATGTGCAGGCCTGTCTCATGCCTTCAGTTCAGGCACCCAGAGGTGCTGGGGAGCTCCCTGGCAGGCCACCACCTCAGCCGCCTCATGGCCCAAGCTCTTGATGCTCTGCTTGTCACTGCCTCGCTTGAAGGCTCAGAGCGAAAAGAAACAAACACAGGCCCAGCAGAGGAGGGTTTCCATCCATGGGTTATGGGCCCAGCACACTTCCGCTGCACTACTCTGCTTCTTCTTCTTCATGTGTTGTACCCAGCACCGAGCATCCACACTAGCACCATGAAAGCTCTAGCACTGGCAGGCGGATGTGCAGGTCGCTATGTACCCCCAGACTGGCATTTCTGTGCACCATGGATCAGTTTGTTTGGCTGTTAGTAGATGAGGGTTGTTCAAGCCCACCATGGCAAGTTTGTAGATATTTTGATGTGCCCAGAGCCCCCATCCCAAACTCTACCTTCCCACATCTGCCTAAGGCTGTGGGAGGGAGTTTGGGTAGTGGGAAGGTCTAGAGTGCTGGGGAAGGGGATTTGGGTGCCATACTTAGGCTCTGGGATGCAGTTTGGGTGCTTGGTGCAGGCTCCAGGACCGAGTAGAGTGGACAGATACTTTCCTTGTTTTACATAAGTCACTCCTCCTAATACGTCCCAGAATGATAATTAGCCTTTTTCACAACTGCATCATGTCATTGACTCATATTCAATGTTAGATCCATAGCCAGTAATTCCTCATTTTGCAGGTGTGCATTTGATTTTTCCTTCCTAAGTGTGGTACTTTTCCCTTGTTTTTATTGAATTTTATCTTGTTGATTTCAGATGTTATGTCATAACAGCTATCAGGCAAATGACTGGCTCCCACATGATTTGAAAGAGCAAGACAAAGCCTTGGAACTCCACCTGTGCTTAGCTATGGAGCTACGGGTCCCAAAGTCCCCCTGAGATCTGAGCTCAGCCTGCAGTGTTCAGTGATCTGACAGTGCCCCTTACGCTATGGGAACAGATGGGGTCACAGTCTCTAGACACCTGTGACCCTCAGCTGGCAGCTTGTACTCTGCACTCACAGCTTCTCTGCAGCTGCTCCCTCTCTCTTCTCCCCTCTCTCTGCTGCTCTCTCCCTCCCCTTGGCTTTCTAAGCACCTGGCCCCACAGTGCTTCCCACCAACCAGAGGCTGCACTTTCTGGGCCTGTCCCTGTGGATGTGGGCTTTTAGCCTGCTTCCCAAGCACTCAGCAGGAGAAAGGGGCCTTTCCAGGAAATTGTCATGGCTTGTGGGAATCCGTGTGTGGCTCTGGACTCGCCCAGGATTCGTTTGGTGACTGGCACGCACAAATATTAGAAACCAACTGCTAAAACAAGGGCTCAAATACAGGACCACCCAGTTAAAAGCCTCATGTTCTATCAAAGGAGCTAGCTTGGCTTGCTAAAAATATTCACCCCTTCCACCACAAGTGCAAGAGGGCAGGCAAAAGGCAAAAAAAGTCCCAGGGAATCTCTCCTCTTTTTCTTCACAGCTACTGCACCTCATCTGGATTCTTCTTCCTCCCTCCTGTGCATCTTTGGGACTGAATCTCCCCACCTAGACAGCCAGTCCATCCGCTGCACCCCAATGCCCCGTGCCCAATCCTCCCGGCAAAAGTCCTGCACCTGGCTTCATAGAATTAAGTCTCAAATCTTCCTGGAGCTCTTCTGTCCAGAGAGTCTCTGTCCTCCTCAGTAGATGACCCAAGAAACACAGTGTCCACCTTCTACAAAGAAGTGGTTGGCAGCATTCTGACTGTATGGCCTAGTGGATAAGGTATGTGCTTTTGGATCAAGTGATTGAGAGTTTGAGTCCTTTTGTAGTTGGTTTTGTGCAGTTTTATCTTTCTGCTGAAAGTTCTGCTGTCTTCAGGACTGAAACCTCTTCCTGGCCACTCTGACCAATATTCTGCCTTTATCTAAAGGCCCAGGAAAGAGTTGGGGTTTGGGCACATCAACGCTTTTACAGATGCCCCTTCCTCAGTGCCGCCCTATCTCAGTGGTGCTGAATAGCTTTTGTCCCCAGTCCCTGCCTCCTCTGGCACCAGCGCCAAGAGCCACCCTGCCTCACTCTCCTCCTGCCACAGTGGGTTGAAGAAGAAGTCATGTGGGAAAGACAGCTCCTGTCTTTCATTGTTAAAGAATGGTGGGCCAACTAGGAGCAGAAGCCCAGGCTCTGCTGTCCTCAAGATCAGGGACTCACCTCAGGTAAAGGTGCTGCTAGGCTCCCAGAAGACAAGCCACCAGTTTTCAAAGGAAGATGAAGAGGCCTGCCAAAGCCTGGGATTGAACCAAGGACCTTTAGATCTTCAGTCTAACGCTCTCCCAACTGAGCTACTTTGGCAGCTGTTTTAGCACACCCAAAGGACATCATTTGGAATGGCCCAT
>VOCN01038200.1:0-15197 GCA_007922305.1 Dermatemys mawii
GACTGCATGTCATCATCCTGGGGAGCCAGGGGTCAGGCACAGGATTGTACCTCCCAGCAGCCAGCCGCACTTCTGCAGACTTTGGCAGAATGAATTGTGATGCTCTATTAACCCCACTGAGGTGAGCTTAGCTTCTCCCCCTCCTTCTTCAGCAGGACTTTCCTCTTTTGCCCCATTTCTTCCTCACTTCTTCCTTTGGCAAGTCACGCAGAGATCAGCAGGAAGAGCCGGCCTCTGAAGACCAACCTCCAAGGGCAGAGGAGGCCAAGACACAAGCATAGGCACCCACCCCTTTGGTCTTCTGGGGCTGGAGCATCCACAGGGAATAATTGGAGGGTCTCAGCACCCAACAGCAGCTCCTTGTGCTCTCCCACCCCAGCTCACCTCCACCTCCCATCCACCTCCACCTGCTCCCCTAACAGTGCCGCTGTGCTGCTTTTCCCCCCTCCTCCCAAGCTTGCTGTGAAACAGCTGCTTCATGCAGCAAACCTGGGAGGGAGGAGGAAGAAGTGGAACAGTGGTGCACTCTGGCAGGGAGGTGGCAGTGGAGTGGAGGTGAGCTGGGGTGGGGAGTGGTTCCTCTGCTGCCTGTGAGGGATACATCCTGTGGCACACCCCACACCCTAGCTAAGCTCCACCTGCTCCCCTGACAATGCCACAACTCCACTTATTCCTCCTCCCTCTCAGTCTTGCTTATGAAACCATTGTTTTGCATGACAAGCCTGAGATGGAGGAGGGGGAATGTGGGGCATCTGCAGGAGGAATCAGGGCTGGGGATTTGGGGAAGGGGTTGGAATGGGGGCAGGGAAGGGGCAGAGTGAGCAGTCACTGGTGCTGGGTAAAGTTAGTGATTATGGCCCCCCAGCCTTGGAAAGGTGACTGGCCTAACTCCTCCAGCTTCCCCAGCCTGATTCCAAGGTTCTTTCTCCAGTGATGTCACCACCCTCTCTCATTGGGAGATTGGGATTATCCAGGGGCAGGCCAGTGGCAGAAAGAGGAGCTGGGAAAAGTAAACCTACATGTTTCTGCCTGGTTTCGAACCAGGGACCTTTTGCGTGTGAGGCAAATGTGATAACTGCTACACTACAGAAACTCAACTACAAGGGGGATCCTGGAGAAAGTGGTGACATCTCTTCTATAGGGCAGCTGACAGAGCAAAGGTCTGGAGCTGGCACTCAGGAAATCAACCTTATGTCACCTTTGTGACTCCAGCATGATGGAGAGCTTCTTTTTCTTCCCCTTGCTGAGAAAAAGCAAGAGAACAAAGAAAATTCATATGGGTCACCTTGGTACACAAGCCTACACTGCTTTCTCCTGCTGGGGAGTGTGACATAAGGGAATCATGGCAGGTAAAGGCACTGCTGTGCTTCCAGAGAACAGCCCACCCCTGCACACAAAGGGACCAAAAACCAGGCCAAAGCCGGCAATTGAACAAGGGCCTCTAGATTTTCAGTCTAGCGCTTGCCTGACTGAGCAATTTCAGCACCTACTAGGCACCTTTTTGGCCTCATGCTTCTGTGTCCAGGATGTTTTTGTCAGTCATGGTACAGAAAAAGGACGTCATTGTGAGCAGCTCATGAAGGGAAGATGAATTTTTTCCTGGGTTGCTCAGCTTGACTTGCTTCCTCGCCCTCTGCGTGTCTTAGTTCCTGGGTTACCTGGTGGCTGATGGTGACTGGGGCCCAGCGGCACAGAGAAGAAGTTGGGGAGCTAGACCCCAGCAGCAAGTGTCCTGCTGCCACTTCCCGCCTGACCCTGTTGTCCCAGCTTCACGTAGTTACTGCTCAGCAGCACAGCGGCAGTAGGTGGACAGAGCCATCCTCACCTTGAAACTCTGGATTAATAATATAGATCCTCATTTGACATTGGCCAATGTAAGACTGACATCTCTTGCTATTTTGGCACTTGAAAATGCCATTGGCCAGTCCTTGGATCACTCTAATGCTGCACTTCAGTTCATGAGAGGAAAGGCGAGACAAGTGACCTTTGGACTAAAGGACTCGGATTAACATTCTAATGCTGTCTCTTATTGTAACATTATTTAATATGTGTCCAGCCTGTGTTGGTGACAGTTCAATTTCTAGATGTTAGTACACTTCAGTTACTCTTCAAATTGCAAAGTTTCTATATGTTTAAAGGAAATGAATTTTTTATTTACTTCTATATGGCATGAATAAATACAGATTTGCAGATCCTAATATGGAAATTGATCATCTTTTATATGACAGAAAATAATGCATCCAAATAGTGCATCAAAATCATGAAATGAGCTGTCAATGCAATAAAAATAAGGTATTCAAAGGTTTAATGTATTAGGGAGCACCAAGGGCACTTTTTGCCTGGGGGGATATTTGGTCTAGGGAGGCCCTGTCAGGAGGAGCAGGAGTTTGTTTCACAGGCCTATTTTCAGGCTGAAATCAGTGGGATCCTTGCTCTGTGGGAGGGCTCCTGGTAGCCCAGACTCAGAGGTGGAACAGGCCCCTGATTTAGGGGGTGGCTGCATGGTTTACAGACGGGGCAACTTCCTTACATGCCCACTGACCTTAAAGGCTCTGAGTCTAAAAAGGAGAGGGAAGTTCTCATGATCCTCTCCCTACTCTGAACTCTTGGGTGCTAATCTGGAGACCCACATGAAAGTCCAAAAGGGAGAGGGAAGTAAATAAAAAAATAAACTAAAATTTGAAACACAGGCATGAGTCCAACAGCTCACTTGATAGTCTCACCCATTTCTAAAGCCACTGAGTGTTTAATGACCTGCTGGGATTTGGGACATTAATTCTCTCTTGCCATTGATAAACTGATACAATGTGACTGAAATTAAACCAATTCCCAGGGGGTAAAACATCACCTCTCTGCATTGGCTGGGAATTGAACCCAGGTCAACTGCTTGGGAAGCAGCTATGCTCACCACTATACCACCAATGCACATGGAAAAAACTCTCCTATGTGCCACTTATGCTGGTCAAATGACTCACTCCCACAGAGTTAAGGAGCTGTCTGGAGTCAGCCTGTCAGCTGGGAGCAGAGACAGATTCCCAGTGGGAGTGACAAGTGGGGACATGAGCTCTACATCCAAGCCTGAGGTATCACTAACCCTATCTCTGCCCTCAGAGAAGGGAAATGAAAATCAATTACCATACTGACAAACGTTATCCCAGAAGGAAGGAGACAGCTCCTTTGAAAGCACAAGAACCAGACAGTTAGCTGGGTTAGCCTGGGTCTGCAGAAGTGACAAAGAGTCCTGTGGCACCTTAAAGACTAATTAAAGTATTGAAGCATAAGCTTTCATGGGCTAATACCCACTTGGTCAGATGCATGCAGTGGAAGTATGCAGAGGCAGGTATAAATAAGTAGGCAAGAGCCAGGTTAGACATAACAAGGTTAGTTCATTGAGGCTGAACTATCTTGTTATCTCTAATCAGGGAGGGTGAGGTCCTCTTCTAGCAGCTGAGCTGGAGGTGTGAACACCGAGAGAGGAGAAACTGCTTTTGTACTTAGCTAGCCACTCATAGTGTTTGTTTAATCCTGAGTTAATGGTGTCAACTTTGCAAATGAACTGTAGCTCAGCAGTTTCCCTTTGAAGTCTGGTCTTGAAGCTTTTTTTGCTGCAGGATGGTTACCTTTAAATCTGCTATTGTGTGTCCAGGGAGATTGAAGTGTTCTCCTCCAGGTTTTTGTATATTGCCATTCCTAATATCTGATTTGTATCCATTTATCCTTTTACATAGGATAAAGCAGTTTGTGTTGGTTCCTGCTACATACAGGAGGGTTTGTCGCTGCTGCTCATTCCAATCCTTGGGCTCTGCCCAGATAAGGAACCATTCAGGCTGTCACTCAAGTGAAGATGGAAGATGATTTTTTTGACAGGGACCCCTCGTCTTAAGGGTGTTTGTCTGTCACCTTCTAATCTAATCCCCCAAACTGTTCTAAAGCATTAACTGTTTCTTCTTCTTCATACCAAGGTCTCTGTCAAGGTCACTGCGGCCCCAGAGTTCAGATGTTCATCTACAGAGTTTTACACCCTCCCCATCCTGTGTGGAAATGGGGGGATAAAGGGCACCTTATATGCTCCAATAACTGACTGCCCCACCTCTGTGTGGGGTTTTTCTGCAGCCTTCACCACAAGCTATACCTCTCTACCAGGTGCTCTTCTCCAGTAACTGTTCTTCACGCTGTGCCTCTCCAGTAACCATTCAGTGAATTGCAACACTTCACAAGCCACTCACCAATATACTTTCAGGTTACCTGACTTCTTAACACAGTATTCAGTTCTTTCAACTTATAATAAGAGAGCCTCAGTGTTAGTACATAAATAGCTCAAAGTGAATCCAGTTCTATAATTTAAAACTAACTCTTTAATACATTAAAATGAAATCTACCATTACACAACAAAAAAAAATACACAAAGAACACCACAAAATACAAAGAGTTCTTTCTTATCTTTTCTTAAATCACCATATTTTGGAACTCATGCCTCTTGCATGATTGCTACTGCAATCACTGATGGACTGGGGATATGATGGGAAAGGGACTATCTGAATTATTAGACAGGAAATGGACAACAATCTACAACAACATGATTAATCACAAACACACCCTCATCATGCTCCAACCAGAAGGGAAATGAGCAAGAATTCCAGCTGTTCAGCCATGGACACACTTACACAATGGCACAGCAGTGAGTGTGTTGTGGAAGGTGGTCTGAGGAAACAATTGGAAATGATTGCTCAGTGAGAACAAAAGTAGAGTGTAATGACACAAAGCTGTGAAGTAAGTAGATGCAGCTGAGTGGTTAAGGTGATGGTTTTGAAATCCATTGGGGTTTCCCTGCATAGGTTCAAATCCTGTCAACCACAAAAGAACTTGTGATTCTTTGAACTTGGTGCCTTAACATCCTTTGCCTCAAAGGGAACTAGGTCTAATCTCACTCTCAAGCTGTGTCTACACTGCAGTGTTATGCCACTTTAGTTGAAGTGTTCCCTGCAAGCAGC
The DNA here is from genome assembly GCA_007922305.1 of Dermatemys mawii. NCBI lineage: Eukaryota > Metazoa > Chordata > Testudines > Dermatemydidae > Dermatemys > Dermatemys mawii. The sequence continues at coordinate 4,992 of VOCN01038200.1, forward strand.
AAAGGAGAAATGGCTGAGACATGCCAGCTCAAAGACTGCCTCCCTCCCACTTCCTTGTTGGCTGCTCAAAGCTCTTGTCTTCAGCCCAGGCTGCCAGAGGTGCCAGGAAGATCCCTGGCAGACTGCGCCTTGCTTGAAGGCCCAGAGCAAAAAGAAAGAAGCATGTGCTTGGCAAAGAATGGTTTCCATCCACAGCCTTCAAGTTAAGATCCAGAATACTTCCACTGCATGGCTCTGTCAAGCATACTCTTCTGGTCTCAGCTGAACTACTGAGGCCTAGAGGGATGGTTTAGAGGCAGCAAAAGGAGGCCTGTAAGTCTCTCAGCAACTCTTAAGGAGAAAGGGATTACAAGCACACCTGGATATGCTCAAACCACCATCCTTTTAATTAACAGTTGAATATGCTGGCCCATTGTGCCACAGAGACACCTAAATTCAGTTACCAGGGCTGTTGACTAGCAACCTACACAGCTACACTTGAGTGACAGCCTGAATCATTCCTGCCTGTGCTAGAGCTCACAGGGTGCCAGTGTGGAGGCTGGAGGCTGGGTGTTGGAAGATGTCATTCAAGAAGTAGCAGGAGTGTGCTGGGCCCATAACTCAGAGATTGATGGATCAAACCCATCTTCTACTAGGCATGTGCTTGTTCTTTTAAGCGAGGACATGACCAGCAGAGGACCAAGAGCCGAGGCCATGAAGCAAGAGATGGTGGCCGGGTGGGAGCTCTGGCTGCCTGGGCTGAAGGCAAGAGACAGTCCTGTGTGTGGTGTCTTGGCGTGAGATAGAATTACTTCCTTGTCCCATTTCCCCACCACACCAGAAGGTGGCTGCTGTGGGAGAACACCAGGGAGACTTTCTGGACACCAGGCAGCTCTGTGTGGCTCTCAGGGGAAAGAGCTGAGGCTCCTGAATTGACCTGCCAGTGACTCGTGCGCTCTGCCAGCCAGGCTGAAGGTTTTGTGCTTGGCCTTGAGGGTTAAGCCTGCCCCTGCACCCTGAGGGCTGGATTTCTGAGGTGCATCCAGCGCCGGCTTCAGGCCACCAGCTGAAACCACTGAGGGCAACAGCAATAGTTTTCAGGCAGCAAAGTGTAATGCTGCTTGTAATGCAGCACTTTGTTTAGGTCTGCTGGGAGTTTCTCCTTTCACTCCTGCTGGGGATCCCAGGGGTGTTTCTAGAAGAGCATTTGGAACTCAGCTTGGGGAACCAGCCTCTCAGAACAGAAAGCTCAGGGTCAGGTGACATTTTTATTTACAGTTGTTTATAATGTGATATAATCCTTCAATCCTCATGTTACCATTGATAACGTGGCTTGTTCTGCCTGGTAGTTTACCAAGGGTCAAACTAACCATCTCTTCAAATCCAAGAGAGTGGAGATAAATCACCTCTTAGAGTCAATGTGGGGTAATCAATATGCAGGCAGAGGGCCAAATACCTTTTGATTGGGCCCCAAAATCTTTCTATTCACTCATTATCCTTATTGTTATTTTTTATTATTATTTTCTCTGGAGTCCTTGCCCTGGATCTTGACTAGACCTTGACCAAGAATTTTGGACCTTGACACAAGATAATGGCTTACCCCTAAGAATGTTAACGTGTTACATTCCTTATGTCCTGGCACCATCTTTCTGTTAAAAGCTTTTGTGTTTTGTTTAGAAACATTATTTTCTTGGACAGACCCAGGAGTGGGGGCTGCCTGCATCTACCAAACACCCACTTGATTAGAAGGGGACAAACACTCTTAAGACGAGGCAGCTGTCCCTGTCAAAAATATCATCTCCCGTTTTCACTTGAGTGACAGCCTGAATCGTTCCTTATCCGGGCAGAGCCCCAGGATTGGAATCAGCAGCAGCAGCAACAAACTTTCTGTACATAGCAGAAGCAACGGAAAATGTGCTTTAAAAGGAGCTGTCTCCTTCCTTCTGGAGTAGGATGGGTCAAGATAGTAATCCATTTTCATTTCCCTTCTGTGATGGCAGAAATAAGGTTGGTGCTACCTCCTGCTGGCATGTAGAGCCCATATCCCCCTCTGTCAGTCACTCTGGGAACCCGCCTCTGCACACAGCTGACAGGCTGCCTCCAGCCAGCTCCTTAGCTCTGTGGGAGTCAGTCTTTTGGGACACAGGAGAGGTACTTTGATACATGCATTGGGGGTATAGTGGTGAGCATAGCTGCTTCCCAAGCAATTGACCTGGGTTCAATTCCCAGCCAATGCAGTGATGTGATGTTTTCTCAGCTGGGAATTGGTTTAATTTCAATCACATTGTATCAGTTTATCAATGGAATGAGAGAATTAATATTCTGAATCCCACCAGGTCATTAAACACCCAGTGGAGTTAGAAAATGGCAGGTCTATCCAATGAGCTGTTGGAGTCATCCTTGTATTATAATGTTTGATTTATTTTTTTATTTTTATATTTACTTCTGTCATAACCATAAGGGTAGCCTAAAATTCCTCCTTATCTGTTAGGTGTTAAGAAGCTCAGATAACCTGACTGGCGCCTGACCAAAGGAACTAATGGGAACAAAATATACTCTCAAATCTGTGTGGAGGGAAAGGCTTTGTTTCTGGGCTCTTTGTTTGTGGGTTCTTTCACTCTTGGATTTTAGAGGAACCAGACATCCATCCATGTTCTCCAAGTCATTCTAAATCAGTAAGTCCATCCAGGCAAGGCATGTTAGTTTATTTTTTGTTTTTTCCACTTGTGAATTTTCTCTGTGTTAGAGGGGGTTTATCCCTGGTTTTTTCTGTAACTTTAAAACCAAAGCTAGAGGGGATTCCTCTATTGTTTTAAATCTGTTTCTGACTCTGTAAAATTAACTTCCATCCTGATATTATAGAGGTGACATTTTAAATCTTTTCTTTAATTAAAATTCTTTTTTTAAAACTCTGACAGATCTTTCCATTGTTTTAAAGATTCAGGGGTTGAATCTGGCTCACCTGTAACAGTTGGGGAGGGTTTTATTTTCCATCCTTTTCCAGGAAAGGGGGGTAAAGGATTGGGAGGATATTTTGGGGGAATAGGAACTCCAAGTGGTCCTTTCCCTGATTCTTTATCTGATCACTTGGTGGTGGCAACATACCATCCAAGAACAGAAGGAACTTGCGCCTTGGGGAAGTTTTTAACCTAAGCTGGTAAAATAAGCTTGGGGTCTTTCATGGAGGTCCCCACATCTGTACCCTAGGCCTAGAGTTCAGCATGGAGAGGGAACCCTGAGAACTTCCCTCTCCCTTTTAGACTCAGAGCCTTTAAGGTCAGTGGGCATTTGAATCCACTGGGAAGGCAGGTGAAGCCAATTCTCCTGCATGTGGGGGAGGTGGCAGCTAAGGGTTTCCATTCCTGCTCCCTGTGCCTCTGAACCCCAAAATCACTGTCAGCCACCAAGATGAGCCTGGAGAGAGGAGGCAAAGAACTGTTCATTTCCTTCCCCTGCACTGCTGGAGCACAAGTACCTGGGAGCCAGCAGGGGAAGCCAGGACAACAGTGGTGGCAGGACTCTTGCTGCCAGGGTCTAGCTTCCAAACTTCATCCTTGTCCTTCTAGGCCCCAGTCACCTTCAGCCACCAGGTAGCCCTGGAACTAAGACTGGAATGGGGCGAGGAAGCAAGTCAAGCTGAGCAAGGCAGGCGAAAATTCATCTTCCCTCCATGGGCCACTCACAATGATGTCTTTTTTGTGTTCTATGACTGACAAAAACATCCCAGACAGAGAAATCACAGGCCAAAAAGGGCCTGTCAGAAGCATAAAGTAGCCCAGAATTACTGTTTACCTGTAAGGGGTTAAGCTAAAGGTAACCTGAGAAGTGGACAACTGACCAATGAGAAGTTCCTCAGGAGACAAAGGATTTTTAGTGTTCAGTTTCTCTCTCGGGCTCCTCTCTGGTTTGCCCGGCAATGGGATGAACCACATCTATTTCTTTTTCTCTACCTAGCTAATATTGTAATCAGCAACAACAAGTCAAGTTCAGCAGTAAGTCTTATGTTTGAGTTCTATCACTTGGAACATTCTCCAGATGTGGGGGTTGGCTTTGTGTTTCTTGATATTGTAAGATTCAGCAGAGATATCAATAGTGGGAGAAAGATACCTCGGGGAAGAGGTTTGGTTTCTTAATTCTTTTGTTCATTATTGTAGTGCTATTCTACTGATTTTATAAGGGATTCATTCCTTTCTTTTTTCTTTAATTAAACTCTTTCTTTTAAGAATCTGACTGCTTGTTTTCCATTGTGTAAGTTCCTGGTTTAGGATCAGGCACGTCTTGCAGGATCAGGAGAGGTGTTTTTTTTCTCAAGCCTTTTCCAGGGAGGAAATAGGGGGTTTTTTTTGGGGGGGGGGATTTGTGGAAAGGGAAGGAGGGGCTTCATGTGGCCTATGTTCCATAATTTTAGAGACATTCTCACTTTGATGGTGGCAGCATATCAGTTCTAGACACAGGAGAAGTTGTGTGCTGGGGGGAACATTTTTACCTAAGCTTGTCAAATAAGCTTGGGAGGTTCTTTTCTTTTTTTTTATGTGGGTCTCCACATTTGTATCTTAGAGTTCAGAGTGGGGAGGCAATCCTGAGAGGGCCCCTGCAGGAGCAAAATTAGCTCAGTTGGCTGAGCATGAGACTGAAAATCTAGAGGTCACTGGGTCAATCCTATGCTTTGGTGCACTATTTGGACCCTTTGTGTGCAGGGCCCAATGGGCAGTGGTACCTCTACTACTCAGAAGTCCCTCATTTCAGGGTTCCCAGTACTAAAAGAGAAGTGGGGGCTTGTTCACCTAGATGGCCCACCTGAGCTTGCTTTCTTCTCTTGCACTTTCTCAGCAAGGGGAAGAAAAAGAAGCTCTCCTTCAAGCTGGATTCACAAGGGTGATGTAAGAATGATTTTCTGAGCACTGGCTGCAGACCTTTGCTCTACCAGCTGACCCATCAAAGGACTGCCACCACTTTCTCCAGGTTTGTGTGCCATGGCGAGTGCCAGTCAAGTGGATGGAATTTGAAGGGAGGGACAGCATACTGACAGAGTTTCTGTAGTGTAGTGGTTAGCACATTTGCCTAACACACCAAAGGTCACTGGATCAAAGCCAGGCAGAAACATGAAGGTTTACTTTCCCCATCTCCACTACCTGTCCACCAAGACACTTTGCCTTCTGCCACTGACCTGCTCTTGAGATAACCCCAACCTTATACAGGACAGAGGGTGGTTAAATGAGCTGAGAAAGCACCTTGGCTTCAGCTGGGGAAAACTGGAGGATCTAGGCTAGCCATCTCTTGGGGCCTTGTAGCTTGGTCTCCTCTGCACTTGGAAGTTGGCCTACAGAGGCTGGCTCTTCCTGCTGGCCTCACTTGTGTGACTTGCCAAATGAGGATGTGAGGCAGAAATGGGGCAAAAGAGGAAGGTCATGCTGAGGAAGGCAGAGCAGAAGCTAAGTGCCTCAGTGCAGCTAAGTGGGGTTAGTAGAACATCACCATTTGTTCTGCCAAAGCCTAGGGAGGTGCGGTTGGCTGCTGGGAGGTGGAATCCTGACTGAATGACTGGTGTGGTGATCATAAATAAGGAAGTGTTATTTACTCCTCCACATAACACAAGATCTCGCAGTCACCAAATGAAATGAATAGGGAGCAGTTTTAACACAAACAAAAGGAAGTATTTCATCACACACCACACAGTTAACCTGTGGAACTCTTTGCCAGAAGACGTTCTGAAGGCCAAGACTATAACAGGGTTCAAAAAAGAATGTTGTTGGATTGACCACCAGTGGGAAGCACAAACACATCAAGGGTTAGAAACAGAGGAAAAGAGAACAAAGGAGCCAGAGCGTTTGCTTTGAGACAAGAAAAAGCACAGGGGTCAAGATTTTCTTGAGCAACCTACAGAAAAGGGCAATAATAAAAACATAGAAGTGACACAGAGTCCCGTGGCACCTTAAAGACTAACTAAAGTGTTGAAGCATAAGCTTTCGTGGGCTAATAATGCATGCATCTGACAAAATGGGTATTAGCCCATGAAAGCTCATGCTTCAATACTTTAGTTAGTCTTTCAAGTGCCAGAGGACTCTTTGTCACTTCTTCAATTCCACACTAACACGGCTACCTCTCTGATTCTTGGAATAAAAACATAGGCAAACAACTGCAGTAACACATAAAGACACTGCTTCAGCATAGACTCGGGGAAAAATGGAAAGTGCAATAAAATCACTCTGTGAGAGTTTTTTTCCCTTGAGCAAACACCAGAAGAAATAACAAATGCTGTCACCCACTATCACAGAGGTTTTGACACTTGGTGAATTCATTAGAATGACCACACTCACAAAACAAAACATAACTATCACTGTCAAAAAAAACCTTCTTTGAGACCATGGAAGTTTTCTCTCAGCTGGCCGCCACCTGCCTCACTCATCAAATACTCTCAACACATGCATGTATCTGAAGCTAGAAATCTGAAGTATAACTCTGAGTCCTATTATGTGTCGGCCAAAAATGATTGTTTAGAATCTCGATGGCTCCCATTGACTAGGACAGTTGGTTTTGGATGGTCTATTTATCTGCAAGTATTCCTGTGTATCTGTGGGCTGGCCCATAGGTAATGAAGAATGAGGTCTTACAGCAAGGGTGAGCAAACTTTTTGGCCCGAGGGCCACATTGGGGTTCTAAAATTGTACAGAGGGTTGGGTAGAGAAGGCTGTCCCTCCCCAAAAAGCCTGACCCTGCCCCCTCTCCACCCCCTCCCACTTCCCACACTCTGACTGCCCCCCTCAGAACCCTCAACCCATCTCACCCCTTCTCTATGTCCCAAGACTCCCCCTTCTAGAGACTCCCTAGACCCAACCCCCTTTCCCCCTGCCCCTGATTGCTCCTGCCCTTTATGCAACCCCCCAGCCCTGGCCCTCTTACCATGAGGCTCCTAGCAGCGTGTTTGGCTTCTTGCGGAGCCAAACATGCTGCCCTGTTGGAGCACACAGCCCCATCCCCAGAGTGCTGCACACGGAGGCAGCATGCTCCGGGGGAGGAAGGAGCATGTCTGGCTCCGTGTGGAGCCGAACATGCTGCCCCACGGGAAAGCACTGCCCTGGCTCCCAGACAACTGCCCACCCAGTGGCGTGGCTCCAGGGGAGGGGGAAGGCAGGGGATGGGCCAGGGGCAGCTTCCCCAGCTCGGGGGCCAAACAGGATGGTCCTATGGGCCATATGTGGCCAGCAGGCCATAGTTTGCCCACCCCGTCTTACAGTGACATGTCACCTCACATTTCCATTTAGAAGGTGGGAATCCAGAGAGACAAAAGATTCCCACCTTGTGCCAAAGCTATCAAAGCGGGGGAACAGAACAAAAGAGGCTTCCTGTCATGAGAACACCCCGGCTTTCCACCTAAGATGCCTGCTGAAACTAACAAGGACTGTCCTGAGGAAAGGATTAGGCCCAGACGAGGAAGGAGTCTAGTCAGTGCAAAAGATTAATGAAACATCTCTAAGGGGGAGATTTTACCTGTAATCAGTTTCTTAATGTATTGGCCTTATACTTGTGTGTTTTTGCTTAATTTTGCTTGGTGACTTACTTTGTTCTCTCTGTAGTTACCTGAAACCATATCAGTCTGACTCTTTATAGTTAATAAAATTAACTTTAGTTAATTAATTAACCCAGAGTAAGTGATGAATACCTGGGGGAGCAAACAGCTCTTCCTATCACTCTATCAGTGTTATAGAGGGCAGACAGTTAATGAGTTTACCATGTATAAGCTTTATACTGAGTAAAATGGAGTTATTTGGGGTTTCAATCCCTTTGGGAACTGAGTGTCTAGAGACCAACTACCTGCTAATATGTTTTCAGTTAAGTCTGTAGCTTTGGTGGGGTGGACCAGACCTGGGTCTCTGGTGAAGCAGACTGGTGTGTCTGGCTCGACAAGGCAGGGTTCTGGAGTTCCAAGCTGGCAGGGAAAAGGGCTGAGAGGTAATCACAGGATGTCAGGTGACAGTCCCAAGGGGATATCTTGGAGTCTCTCTGGCAGAACCGTGTGGCCGAATGGATAAGGCACTTGACTTCTAATCAGGAGATTGAGGGTTCGAGTCCCTTCACGGTTGTCAAATCTTTATAACAAGAAAAAGATAAGGGTGGATGAAGATTCTCTCAAGCATGTATGCTCCAGTTTTTGGGGAAGTGGCCTTACTGCACCTTAAAGGCTCAGGAATAAAGACACATGTGAGAACAAAATCTCATGTCTTTATTAACATTTCCTAACCTCGGGGTGTATAACTCCTGTTTTCAGAATTCTTGTGGTTGTCCAGCCCTCTTGGGGCTGTCGATGCGTGTTCATGATGTTTTGAAGGCCAACATTATAAATGGGCTCAAAAAACAATTCAATCAGTTCCTCAGGATACATGCATCAGGTATCAGCTGAGATAATCAGGGATACATCCCCATGCTCTGGATGTCCCTTAACCTCTGACTGCCAGATGCTGGGTGGGGCCGATGGGATAGTTCACTCAGAGATTGCCTGGTCTGTTCATTCCCTCAGAAGCACCTGGCACTGGCCGCTGTCAGAAGACAGGACACTGGACTAGACAAACTATTGGTCTGACAAATAGGGCAGTTCTAAAGTTCAGCAAAAATTACAATCAATTCCTGCCTTTGAGAAGGATGTTACATGAGATTGTGTCACCCATACACCACCATGTTGTGGTGTTGTGTAACCCACACACCTCCTGGGTGTGGCGTTCCTGTCCCATCTAGTGGCAGAAAGAGCGAGTGAGATTTGATTGGGTCTGCTCTACAGCCTTAGCTAATGAGCAGCTGGATCTTAGCTCATGCGGTAGGGTAGAGACTCATGCACTAAGCTCCAGAGGCCCAGGAATGAATGCGATCTGTCTGCATTATAACATCATTAAGGAAAATATTTCCTCAATTAAAAATCAGAGACAGCCAGCAACTGCATCATGCTAAAGCATTGATATTTTCTTGACATTTGCCAAACCACCTCAACTGACACCCCTTCCTCATTCTCAGGGTCTGTTTTCTCTCCAGACAAATCCATTCTCCTGCAGAACATCTTTGCTCTTTCTGTCTGTTTTCAGAGTGAACCCTCCCCTTTAGTATTAGAAGAACTCTAGTTGCTAGTGAAGGATTTTGAAAGCGTTTGTCAAGTGGAAAACCCCTGTTTCTGGGGGAGAAGTCCAGAGATCTAGTACTTTGTGTTTAACCATCTTCCATAGTGAAGTTAAGACTAAGGTTTTCTTGCAATCTATAGCTTTTCCTATCACACATAGGACACAAACCCATAATCTCTTGCTTATGAAACCAATGCTTTATCCATTAGGCCACTGGTGCTCTTACAAACAAATGTAGGAGGGACAGCTAGTCCCTTTCATAATTGCACATTCCTCACATCACCTTGGAAGCCAAATACCCTTTTTATGCACCTTACAGAAAAGTCTGCATCCCCTGTCCGTGAGGCAACTGAACAGGTCCCTGACAGAGCTGGGCACCACCTTTCTGCCACCTATCTTTAGAAAGGAACCCATCCTAGAGTCACAGCTCCCTCCTCCAGCCCCTCTGCATCTCTGGCTCTGAGTTGCAGTAGGACAATTAGGGATTGAATCTGGGGCTGGAAGCGGGGTCAAGTCAGCCTGTGAGGAGTGACAAGGTGGGGCAGACCCAGAGTGAGGATGGGGGCTGCTGGTCGGTTGTTGGGGTCAGAGCTCTAGATCAAACCTGCACAGTGACCTGACACCCAGGGTTGAAGGCAGTCACAGTGACCCCCTTACCGGTCTTGGTGAACCCCAAACCCTTGTTACTAAGGGCAATTAGGAGTCTCTGTCCCTTAACATCTTCTGGAGCTTCCCAGCAGGCTGTGGGCATCAGCCACCTCCTCCCTCACAGGTTAGACTCTTGGGGCTGTGGAAGCCGCCCACTCACTTGAAGGCCCAGGGGAAGCAGGAGGAGACCCCCCGCTAGAGGAACAGGGATTTGATTAATTGACTCCTGTGTTCTGGGCCCAGCTCGCTTCCACTGTGTCACGCTGCCGGCTTTTCATAAGCAGCACCTAGCGGCCCTGGCTCCAGGCTGGTGTCTTGTGACCTCTGGCACTGGCAGGAAGTGGTGCAGGGTGCTCGGCAGAGGCCCTGGCAAACCAGCTGCTGGTGGGTTTCTCTGTGGTATTGTGGGTCAGTGAGTTCAGCTGTTAATCAAAAGGGGGGTTTATATTCCCCCAGGGCTACCACCCAAGTCATG
>VOCN01038203.1:0-21677 GCA_007922305.1 Dermatemys mawii
GTGGGGGGAAGATCTTATTCTACTCCGAGGGAAAAGACAGTTTTCTTCTACCTTAATTCTACTACCTTAGGGGCTATAACATACTATCAAGGTTCACTACAAAGTGTCTTAGACAAGGTTCTAAGGAAAGGCACAACACAAAGTCATATAAAAGTTATACAAAATTAATAATGCAAAGATTTCTCTACAGCCCTATTGACCCCAAGTCACTTTCCTGCTGTTGATCTTTCCCCAGGAATGCTGAAGGGAGGGGGACTTAAAACTCCTCCCTATTACTCAGGCTGAAGAGGATCCAGATTGATGAGCTGGGTCTTCTGGAGTTTAGGGAGGTGCAGTTGACTGGGGCATGGAGCTGACAAAATGTTTCAGGGCATTACAGTCTCAAGCGATTAGGGTGCCCTGTTCAGCCACTCTAGGGAAGGGCTGTGTGGGGCCCCAGGTCTCTTCTGCAGGAGGAGCTGTTGGGGCCCACAGATAAGCAGGAGGCCCCCACTCTGCTTCCTTTGCCCCCTCCATGTTGCTTGGGGGAAGGGATCCCTCTCCCCTCACCAGCAGTGGTGGGAAACAGAGCAACGTGGCCCCAGCCAGCTCTACTCCACCACCTTCCAGCCATAGAACCAGTGAATCTCAGAGTTGGAGGGGACCTTAGCAGATCATCTCATCCAACCCCCTGCTCAAAGCAGGACCAATCCCAGTTTTTCCCCCGTATTCCTAAATGGCCCCCTTAAGGATTAAGCTCACAACTGTGGATGTAGCAAATCAATGCTCAAACCACTCAGCCATCCCTCACCCCATGGTGTGCTGGTTCCAGGTGCCTCTGAGAGTCAGGGCTGGTCCTTTCCTCAACCCGAGCAATATGACTGTGGCTGGTGAAAGGGAAGCGGAGTGCGCTGGGAGCTAGTGGAGTAGAGCAGGCTGGGGCTGGGTTGCTCCACTTCCCACCACTGCCTGTGAGTGTGGGGTTGCTGGGGGAAGAGGTGGAATGGGAGTGTTTGAGGGCAGAGGGAAGGGGAAGATGCAGGGCAGAGGGAGTTGACCGGGGTCCCACACCCCCAGGATCGGCCCTATCCCTTGCAGTGGGCACAACCCAATGAGGGGCTGGCCAAGTTATAGGGCTGTTGCTGCCATGGACATCATGAAATTTGGGACAATTTGGTGCCAGGGCTGGGAAGAGAGAAAGCAGCATGTTTCCTCTTCGGTTTCCTTGGCCCTTTTCTGTGACTAATTTCTCCTCTGCATAAACTTTCTTTTTCTGTTCTGAGGCTGCTAGCTCAGTTGGTAGAGCCTCAAACTTTCACTCTGAAGGTCCAGCATTCAACTCTCTCATCCGGTGTTAGTTTCTGTGTCCTTGGAGACCTTTATGACATCACCTTTCCTTTTCAAGATTTTGCCTTTTCTCAGAAGGGCCTTTTGTGTGGGAGATTGAACGGGCAACTTTCTGACATCCTCTCTGTCCTCGCAGGTTGGAGAAATAAAGGCCTCTGGGCAAATAGCAGGCTCCTCCCAGATGGCTGCATTCTTCCGTGGTGGAGGTGGAAGCTCTATCTCCTGGCCTCTGTTTCTGCCTTCACGGTGTTGCAAAAACTGCTTATTTCCTTTGGAGTTCAGTCCAATACACCTCAAAGGACAGGCATAACTCAGTAGACTTCTGGAAAAACAAGATTTATTGCAAGCAATAAGGAGTCGGAAGGGGTTATCACCCAAACAACTGGCTCAACTCAATACATGTGTGAGGATATTTTATACCCCTATGTTGATAAGGGAGGGGGACTTTCAATCCACTTACACAGGTGGGAACACTTAATGGCTATTACATCCATTGTTGGTCTTAATTTATTTCATTTACATGTCTGGTAAACAGGAGGTTCAAAACACTTAGGGGTACTTAGACACTATGACGCCTGCACATCTGTGAGAGGGTGAGTGCAAATTTAAAATGCATGTTAAACTAGGGGTCAATAGTACATATACAGGGAGTGAGATTATAAGTCTAAGGTTATTTTAAAATCATACTACAACATCCTAAGTTACATTTTCCTAACAATCATTTTCTTAACAACGGGGCTGTGCTGACCTGGCTGTCCTGGATGAGACAGGGTGTGAGTTGTGTTTGGAGCTTTTGCTTCTTATTGAGGGCTCCTTCCTTCAGCAGAGCGATGTGGGTTCTGTGCAGAGCCTGAAAGAATTGCACTGTCAGCGTTAGGTGCTCACCTAGTGCTCGGCTTTCCTTCAAGGGAGTGCTGGGGGGGGCAGGGCTCAGGCCCCCCAGTTGGAAACTGGGAAAGTGGGTCAGGGCTGCTGGCTGAGACCTGTAGGAGCATGAGGGGTCTGTGAGAGGAGTAGAGGAGAAACACGTGTCTGCAATGTCTGGGGGAGGCCTGTGCCCTGCTTCTCCCTTCTCAGGGAGAACACAGGCTGAGGAATACAAGAAGGGCAAAAGGTTACAAGCAGGAGCGATTTCCTTCTACTTACAATTCATCAAAATCTCCTCCCTGAAAAGCTCCAGCAAGCGGGAAGCTCAGTCCACCAACCATTCAGTGAGCTACATGGATTCTTCTGCCCCAGGGACTGATGGCTGTTAGGATAGAGATATTCAGGCTGCCTGGAAAGGCCTAGACTATAAGAATTTAGCTGTATTTTTATCACTTAGCTAGTGACCAGGCATAAAACAAAGAATCCAAATCACAGTCTGCCTGTGTCTGGGCCTTCCCTCCCTAGAAGAGTCTGAGATCTTGTTCTTAGGCTAAGGCCTTTGGCTAAGCAACAGAGGAAACCATAAGCTAGGGATCAGATGGTCATGTCCTCACAACCCAAACCAGTCACATTGAAATAAGGTGGTGTCGGGATGTTAGGAAGACGATCCTGTCCTGATAGTGCCCAACACCACCAGATAAAGAAACGGATCTTAAGAGAGGATCCTGTCCGGCATAAAAATCGCTTCTCAGTGGTTCTAGTTGTGAAACCCACATATCTGTATCTTTTGTCTTTATTGCCTCCACTTTTCTATTGTCAATCTGTCTGGTTCTCTCATTGTTACTGTCTGCTATATAATTAATCTTCTTAGTTAATTAAGGGAGTGGGATATAACTGGTCAGAGAGTTCTGTTACAATATGTTAGAACTGGTAGTTAAATTTCAGGAAAATGATTGGTTAAGTCAGTGTAGCTGAGTCTATTACCATAGTAACTGGGGACAAACAGGCAGTGGAAGCGGAAATTGGAATCATGTTTGGTAAGTGAAGGAAAGGGAACAGAGATAGAAGCAAGGCTCCGTGGTGTCAGAGTTGGGAAGATAGATGTGGGGAAAACACTCTGCAGTGTGGATGCCAGGATGGAGGATATGAGGTAAGTGCTCTACCATATCAGAGCTGGGAAGGGAACAGACTATCAGCGACAGAGGATAGAGATAAGCCCGACTGGTGTGAAGGGCTTCAGATGTGTTTGCTTGGAAACTAACCCCAATAAACATCTCATTGTCTGCGCTTTGGACTTCTGGTCTTTGCTCCTTGCTGTTTGCATGACCAGGACCAGAGAAGTGAGCAGGGGAAGAGAAAGTCTCTACCAATGGCAACCTCACTCCTCTCTCTCCCCAGGCTTAGGAGTCAGGGATCAAAGGCTGGGCAGGACTCTGGGCTCTGCTTGAGGGATCCTGGCACAGAGGCTGTTGGGGGGAAAGGGTGTAGATCCTGAGCTGCACTCTGGAGAGGAGGTAGTTATTGAAGGGGCATTTTGACTCCCCGCTTCCTCAGTGAGGCCTGGGCTGGAATTCTCCCTTCCAAGGTGCCAAAGGAGGGAGTGAAGCCCTTTAGTTAATAGAAACCCATGCTCCAGGTGAGGCTCGAACTCACAACCTCAGCATATCCTCATTCAGTACTGCTCTATAAGTACTGTGTGCTAACCCATTGCGCCACTGGAGCAGTCATCAATGGGGTTTCTCCCAGATACCTAAGTTGATAAAGGCAAAGAGTGACCCCCAAGGACTTCTCAGTGGGATTGAGAGCAGTTAGAGAGAAGTTTCAGTACTTATGTGGGGAGAGACACAAACATTCAAGCCACACAGAGACCTGCAGGTGATTCAGTTCCGTGTGGCTCAAAAGCTTGTCTCCCTCACCAACTGAACTTGGCCAAAAAAAATATGACCTCACCTACCGTGTTTCTCTCATTTCTTGGGATGGACATGCCTGCAACTCCTCTGGGATGCCCTCCCAGGGAGTCAGACACCCAGAGTGGAGACATCCCAGCCCCTGTTCTAAGTCACCGTGACAAGGCTGAGTGTCGAGCCCCCTGGAATCCTGGGCCCAGCGTTGTTGGGGTTCCGAGGACTCTGCCACACACAAGAGTGGAAAGAGAGTCCCTGAGGTCAGCAGGTGTCTGGATAAGGGATTGGGGACTCAGATCCTTTTGCTAGCCAATTCCACCATCGTCAGGTACAAGCCATGGATTTTTGCCACAAGAGTGGGACCACAAGCTCCTTTACACTTGCACTCTGTACTCATTGCTTCTCTCTCTCTTCTCTCTCCCCCTCACCTATATCTGCTGCCCTCCCTCTGGGCTTTCTCAGCACTGAGCCCTCAGCACTTCCGTCCAATCTGACACTGCACTTTCTAGGCCCGATCCTGTGTCTGTGGATCTGTCTCTTGCTTCCTAAGGAATTGAACCTTTGCAGGGAATTGCCAGAGCTTCTGGGAATCTGTGTGTGGCTGTGGATATGAGCAGGAATCATTTGTCTCCTGGTCAGGGAGATCAGTAGCAATAAACATGAACTGAAGGAGTGCTTTCTTGTCTGGGATGACATGTTTGCATTGTGGTGTGGAAAAATACTTACTTGACCACAGTACTTTGACTAGAGAAATGTGAGCAAAGAAAATACTACTGAACTATTAACCTTACCCACTCTTGACCTTCCCCTGTCTTAATTTATAGGGATAGCAATGACTGAACTTCCTTTGTCCTGTTTCACAGCTGTGGTGTTATCTTATTTCCCAGACCTTGTTTGTAGTCTTGTAAGAATTTTAGATCTTTTGACCTAGCTTTGTAAGCATTTTCTTATCCTGTATAGGGCCCCTTGTTTTTAGGTAAAGAGTAAGGGACTATTGTGTAGGATTATACTGACGTAATATGTAATCAATGACCAATAGAAGTGTCTTCCTTTGTTATACTAAAAGGTATAAAAACCCATGTACTGCGGTACAGGGGCATTCCCTTCTTGCTTTGGCTTGACTGGAATCCTGCTATAGCAGAAATAAAGATCACCCTAATGGGGTGTCTTTCTCTTTTACTTCGGTCTAGTTCCTTTTATTCCCACCTGGGAATGGGCCTGGAAACCCCGAGGAGGGGGGTTTCCCACCACAATTGTGTTACTTTACTATGAGATAAAGCTTTAAAATATCCTGCTCTCATTTCAGGATGGGGCTGTAAACATAATCAATCTCTGTGGGAAGTGGCTTCTAGATAGTGGTCTTTGGGAAGAGCTGGCTGATGAGCCTTCCTACTAACCAGGAGATCCTGGCTTGACCTGCCCGTTCTTCCTTGCTGAAAATAGCTTGTGTGTAAGGCTCCTTTTTTGTATCTCATCTCATAAAGAGAGAAGACATCACTGCACAATCCTTGAAAGTGCTTTTTCAACATAGAGAGAGCTGCTAAGTCTTGGAAAGTGGCAAAAGGTAAGTCTGGAGCTGATGGGAAGGTAACCATGACTCCGAGTTGAGCTGAAGTTGCTGTGACTGAAATGCAGAACACTAACCACTCTATGATCACAGCAGCTTGTGGGGAAAGAGCATGTTAGAAACCCTCTGTCAACTCAGCTGTGGCTTTCCATGCAGAGACCTTGCTCAAGATCTGCAGGTCTTGAGAGAAATGGAGAAAATCTGTCCTTTGGAATTTAAAGGTGTTGTCTTGGACCATCAAGTGGAACAGTTGCAAACAGCTTGTTGAGGAAAGCACCATGACTTAGTATGTGAAAGTGCTTGTCTTGTAAACAAGAGATCCTGGTTTCCACTCCTAGTGGTGCCTTGTTGAGTGGTTTTTAGGGCACCTGTTATTAGCTACTGTCAAAAGCAAAGATGCAGAGCTCCGATGTTTTTTAGGGTAGCCCAGTACAGATGTTTTATGGTTTAAATTACACTCACAGGCAATGATCATAGAGTTAATGAAAGTTTGGTTGTTTAGAGGTGGTAAGTCAGTGTTCCAGGCCCCTCTGGGCTGGGGCAGGTCTGAGCTCTCACACCAAATGGCTGCTTGTGTCTGCTAGAATCTTTGGGTGGCTCATTTACTTTACACCCAGGGTTAAGTCCTGCTTTGTGCATCATGTCTGAGAAAGAAAATCCTAAACCCCCCTTTGAAACCCAGCCTCAGGTTATAACTGCCCTGCTCTGAGCAATGTGCCCTGAATTGATACTCTCAGAAGTGTCCAACAAAGGCAGCATGGTTACAGCTGCACAAAGCTCTTGCCCTGCCTCATGGCTCACCAGGGAAGGACTGTCAGGCTGCCAGAGCCTGAGCCATAGCCCCTGGGCTGATGGAGCTCAGAGCCACATGAGTCAATGACAGGTCAAATCAGGAGCCTCAGCTGTTTTCCCTGACAGCCACCCAGAGCTGCCAAGTGTCCTGAAAGCCTCCCTCCTGTTCTCCCACAGCAGCCACCTTCCAGTGTGGGGGGAAGGGATGAGGAAGCACTGCTGCCTCAGGCCAGGACAGGAGACCTTCACCATGCACAGGCCTGTCTCTTGCCTTCAGCCCAGGCAGCCAGAGCTACCAGGGAGCTCCCTGGGTGACCACTGCCTCAAGGTCTAGACTTATGGTGTTTAGCTGGTCACCACCTCACTTGAAGGCCCAGAGCAAGAAGAAACACGCACATGCCTAGCAGAGAATGGTTTCAATCCAGCGATCTCTGGGTTATGGGCCCAGCACACTTCTGCTGCGCCACTCTGCCACTTCTTGAATAAGAGTATCCAGCACCCACCCTGCAGCCTCCACACTAGCACCCTGTGAGCTCTAGCACAGACAGACAGCTACGCAGGCTGCTAAGTAACAGCCCTGGCATCAGCTAGCATGTGTCTCTGTAGAGCAATGGGTGTATGTGTTTGGCTGTTAACTAAAAGGATGGTGGTTAAAGGTCCCCCACAGATGGTTATAAGCCTCTTCTCCTTAAGACTTGCTGAGAGACTCCAAAACCCCAATTTTCTGCTTCTAACCGGTCCCTCTTGGCCTTAATGGGCTCAGCAGAGCCATGCAGTGGAAGTCTGCTGGCCTGTAACTTGAAGTCTGTTGGCTGCTAGTTTCTTGCTTTTTGCTCTGGGCAAGGCACAGTCTGCCAGGGATCTTCCCCGCACCTCTGGCTGCCTGGGCTGAAGAGAAGAGCTTTGAGCAGCCAAAGGGAAGTGGAAGGGAGACAGTCTTGAAGCAGGCGTGTCTCAGCCATTTCTCCCTTGATGCTCACAGGGAGGCGGAAAGGGAGTGAAATGGGGTCAACTGAAGATTTTGCACTTGAATTAAACTGCAGTCCACAGTGGAGCTTCTCAGAAACGAGCTTTTTGGAGTGCCCCCCTAGTCTTCCAGCCAGCAGGTGAACCCACAGTGTCCAAGAGGGACGCCTTTATGGTGGCAAATGGGGGACTTCACAGCTCCCAGCAGACCTTGAGGAGCCCACGAGGAGCATGACTTTGGGGCAGCCCTGGGGCAACATAAAGTCTGCTTTCGATGAACAGCTGAACTCACTGACCCACAATACCACAGAGACACCCACCAGCAGCTGGTTTGCCAGGGCCTCTGCCCAGCTTCCTGCACCACTTCCTGCCAGTGCCAGAGCTCACAAAGCACCAGGACTATGTGCTGCTTAAGAATAGCCAGCAGAGTGACCCAGTGGAAGTGTTCTGCACCCATAACACAGGAGTTGATTAATCAAAACCCTCTACTGCTAGCACGAGGCCTCCTCCTAATTCTCCTCAGCCTTCAAGCGATGGGGCGGCTCGCACAGTGCCAAGAGTCTAACCTTTGAGGCAGGAGGTGGCTAACACCCACAGCCTGCTGGGAAGCTCCCAGGAGATATTAAGGGACAGAGACTCCTAAATTCCCTTCGTAACAAGGGTTTGGGGTTCACCGAGTCCGGTAAGGGGATCACCGTGTCTGCCTTGTAACTCTGCGTGTCAGGTCTCTGTGCAGCTTTGATCTAGAGCTCTGACCCCAATAACTGACCAGCAGCTCCCAGCCTCACCCTGGGTCTGCACCATGTGGTCACTCCTCACAGGCTGACCTAACCCCTGTTCCAGCACCAAATTCACCTCCTATTTGTCCTACTGCTACTTAGAGCCACAGATGTGGAGGGACTGGTGGAGGGATTTGTGACTCTAGGATGGGTTCTTTTCTCAAGACGGTTGGCAGAAAGGGGGGCTGCTCAGCTCTGTTAGGGACCTGCTCAGTTGCCTCACTGACAGGGGATGCAGACTGTTCTGTAAGGGGCATAAAAAGGGTATTTGGCAGATGAGGAATTTGTGACTCTCCAGCCCTCTGTTGGGGGTTTTTAAGAGATCCAGTGGCCTAATAGATAAGGCATTGAATTCTTAAGCCAGAGAATGTGGATTCAAGTTTTATCTGGGGTGGAAAACTACAGATTGTAAGAAAACTGTGGTCTTTCTCTTACCAAAAATGCTGGGAGATGTTTGAACACAAAATACTGGATTGTGGGAACAATCCCCTAGAAACAGCACCTTCTGCTGGACAAATTAATACTTAATTCCACTTAATACTAGGATTTGTCTGATAATAGTGGGAAGGGGAGGGTTTACACTGAGACCTCAACGGGAAAACAGACAGGAAGAGCCCAGCTGTTGTAAAAGAGAATGAATCTGTCTGGAAACAAAACAAACCTTGAGAATGAGGAAATGAGTGAATAGAAGGGGTTCAACTTTTTAGGGTGGTTTTGCAAATTTAAAGATAATGTCATTGCCTTAGCATGATTCAAACACTTGCTGTTTCTGATCTTTCATTGGTAAATATTTTCTTTTATGATGTCATGGAATATGTCAAGCCCTTGGATGGACTCAGTTTATGCCCCTGACCGCAGGGGATCCCTCACCCTTCATTCTTGTCCCCTCAAGGCAATGGAGAATGGAGCAGGTTTTAAATTAGACAGAGGAGCCAGAGGAAGCCTAGTACAGGTGATAAACACCCACTGTTACCTCTCTGGTGGTCTAGTTTAGTCATTAGGTTTTGGCACCTTCACAGCCACTGAGTTGAAGAGAAGAAGAAGAAGGGTCTGGCTGCAGGGCACTTGGTGCTGAAGAGCTGGGCCTGGCCAGGGGACTGTGCTGGCATAGGGCAGGCAGGGAGAGGGGCCTGACCAGAAGAGTAGAGCCACATGAGCACATATGTCGGTATTTGTGTCAATAGAGCATTATGAAGGTGGGAGCCGTCTGCTGAGCAGGGCCCAGATATGGCCCCAGGGACTGGGTGTGGAGAAGGTTGGGGGACTCCGGGACAGGTCATGGGGCAGCTGTGGCCGGTGTGGGTGGAATGTGGTGGGCTCCTCCACGGGTTGGAAGTGTGGGGTGAGCGATGGCAGGAGGCAGCTGGCGATAGAGGATTTATATTCCTGGGGGTTCAGGGGCCTTCTTCCAGTAGGTCACATTGTGCACTGGTCAGCACTCAAAACTCTGAATCTTACAATCTGAGTTCAAATCTCAGTGGGGTTTCTTCACAATAAATTAATTTGTTATAAACTCTTTGAGTGCAATAATCTGATTATGCTTTCTCTGGGTGAACCTGAGTCAGCTCCTTTCTTTCTTGCAAGACAAGTGATGCCCACTGCAGATAGGTTTTTGATCCAGCTGGCTCGACAGGCTGGATGCTCTAGGTCAGCGTCTGAGAACTTAAGAGTCTAGCTAGAGATTCCTGGGGGCTGACCTGCTGGTTGTGTTTCTCATGCTTCACCTGATGACCACAACTTTGGTCCCTGCACCTGCCATGCTCTTCCTCTTGCCCATATACTGCTTAGAAGAAACACAATTAACAGATGCTCCAGTGGTGCAATGGGTTAGCATACAGTACTTCTAAAGCAGTGCTGAGAGAGGATATGCTGAGGTTGTGAGTTCAAGCCTTATGTGCAGCATTGGTTTCCGTTAATTAAATGGTTTTACCCACTCATTTGGTCCCTTGGAATGGAGAATTACAGCAAAGAGGACACTGAGGAGGGGAGGAGTCAAAATGACCCCATAAATTATTACCTCCTCTCCAGAGTGCTGGTCGGGATTTACAACCCTTTCCCTTTATTCCTTTATTCCTCCAGCCTGCGAGGACAGAGAGGATGTCAGGAAGTTTCCCCTTCAATCCCAAACACAAAAGGCCCTTCTGAGGAAAGGAAAAATCTTGAAGAAAAAAAGTAATATCATAAAAGACTCCAAAGACACAGAATCTTAAGAAATGAACATCTGATCTGGGATTTGAACCCTAGATTCTCAGATTAAAAATCTGATACTCTACCACCTGAGCTAGCGAGGCTCAGAAAAGAAAGTGGGGGTTCATGCAGAGGAGAAATTAGTCAAGAAAAAGGGAACAGTAAACAATAGAGGAAGCCTGCTGCTCTCTCTCTTCCCAGCCCTAGCCCTGGCACCAAATTGCCCCAAATTTCATGATGCCCATGGCAGCACCAAGCCTGGAAACCAGCCCTGTTCCTCGGGTGGCACCCTGCAGGTTGTGCCCACTGCAAGGGGTAGGGCTGATCCTGGGGTGTGTGGGACCCCGGCCAACTCCCTCTGCCCTGCCTCTTCCCCTTCCTCCACACACCCCCATTCCACCTCTTCCCCCAGAAACCCCACACTCACTGGCAGTGGTGGGAAGTGGAGCAACCCAGCCCCAGCCCACTGAACTCCACCAGCTCCCAGCCCACTCCACTCCCCTTTCCCTGGCTGCAGCCATGTTGCTCACGTTGAGGAAAGGACCGGCCCTGGCTCTCAGTGGCAGCTGGAAGCAGAGCACTGTGGCTGGAAGCTGGTGGAGTAGAGCTGGCTGGGACAGGTTGCTCCACTTTCCACCACTGTGAGTGGGGAAGGATCCCTTCCCCGTAAGCCTCCTCCCACAAGCAACATGGATGGGGTCAGGGCAAGGGAAGCGGAGTGGGTTCCTCCTGGTCTCCTGCTCATCCCCTGGCCTCTCTGGGCTTGTGGGGCCCCCAAAAGTGGGTCCCAACAGCTTCTCCTGCCAGACCCTGCAAGGGAGGTGTGGAGCCCAGCAAAGCTCTTCCCCTATTGGGGGCTGCATAGGGTGCCCAAATGGCTAGGGAGAGCACTGCCTTGAGGCATTTTGTCAGCATCATGCCCCACTCAACTGCTCTCCCCAAACTTCAGAAGGCCCAGCTCATCAACCTGACCACTCTTACAGCCTCCTCTTCAGCCTAATGGAGAGGAGTTTTAAGTCTCCCTCCCTCAGGCCAAATTTCAGTTGGAGAGGGACAAAATTTCAAGCCACACAGAGACCTGCGGATGATTCAGTTCTTTGTGGCAACATAGCTTGTCCCATTCACCAACTGAACTTGGCCCAGTAAAAGATATAACCTCACCTTCCTTTTGTCTGTAATTTCCTGGGTTGGACATGCCTACAACGACTCTGGGATTCCCTCCCAGGAGTCAGACACCCCAAAACCGTGCTGTGATATTTTCTACATCAAAAGCGCACTCTGGAATGGTCAGTCACCTCCGGTTCCAGTGGGCGTCCGTCACCCACCAGGAAGGTTAATACTCGTTCTTGTAGAAATAGAGACAGGGGAGCTGAGCACATAGATCTTCCAGGCTTTGCAGTAAACCAACCCTGGGTGTAAAATCAGCTGTTGTTAAGGGGAGTCGGAGACAGCAATTGTTAAATTAAAATCTCTTTAGGGAAGTAGCTGTAAGTGGTCACCAAAAGTTTCTTTGTTCTCACGAACAGAGAGAACGGAATTATTAGCTGCTGAGTAAGCTACCGGGACAGGTCTCTGGGCACCAGATCTCCCTGCTTCTTCCAGCACATAACCTGGCTCCATCTCCGCCCCAGTCACTGCTGCAGGAGGGTCTGATAATCACTGAGCCTAAACTCTTTCCAAGCCTTCTTAGCGCAGTAGGCAGCGCGTCAGTCTCATAATCTGAAGGTCCTGAGTTCAAGCCTCAGAGAAGGCAACTATTTTCGCTCCCTGCTTCAGAGAGAAGAGACTAGAGCAAAGGGGTTTCTAGACACCATCCCTCCAACCAACATGCACACATAGACTTTTCTGAGGCATTATCTTTTCCTTCTCCTTTATGACTCTTTAATGCACCTGGAAATACCGATCCCCAGAGGCCCGTTCCCACACAGTGCACCCAACCATAGTGCAGAGAGAAAGCTGGGGGCTGCCAGGTTGTTGTGGGCAAGTCATGAAATGGATGTACTGTAAATCCACTAGGGCCATTGCCCCCCTTGCTCACCCCCAAGCAGCTTTGACTCTTGCTGACTGTGATGCTGAGACTCCACTGCCTCAGCATCCTCAACCCCCACTGGAGGCCGGTTCTTTAGACCCCTGTTCATATTTCAGCCCCCAGCTGGTGCATCCCTACCCAAACACTCACCTTCTGCCCCAGAGGAACCAGCTGGGGGGCTGCACCCACAGGCAGACACTTCTACTGCTCCCCTCAAAGCAGCAGCTGCATTGGCATCTAATCCCCACCTAAGGCTTGGGAGAAGGAGCTGCGATCCCTTGTTATTTCTCCCACACATGGAGTCTCACTGGGTTTCAACACATTTCTCTCTATATCTGATTTCAATTCACAGCCCTCCCCTCATTTCTGCTTCATGCCTCATTCCTGGACACATGTGAACACAAAGAAACTTTGGGGGAGCACTCACAGCTACTTCCCTGAAGAGTTTTTAATGTAATAATTGCTGCCTCCAACCCCCATTCAGAACAGCTGATTTTATACCCAGGTGCTTCATTCTCCTTCATAACCATGTCCTCAAAATCGCCTGGATGACTGCTTGAAACTCCTGACACTCCCCACTCCTCCTCGCTCAGGGGTGTGACCTCCAAGTGGATGGTGTGAGATCCATTTCCTCCCACTTCTCCTACCTTGGGAGTTTGCCTCCCCTTCTTGGGCCCCCCAGGCCCTGTTCCCAGCAGAGATTACCCTCCCCCAGCCCAGACAGGGTGTCTGTGACTGGCTGGATCTCACCAGGGGAAAAGCAGGGGTCAGGAGGCAGGGGCTGGTTTTGCTGAATCGTTAGACTAAGGAGACCCCGGAGGCGAATGCAGCCACCACATTTCAGTTCAGCTTTGAAGATGTGACACATGGACAATCACCTGCCTGCAAAGCATCTAAATCCCATGGGCACAACTCTCCCGTGTGCAGGCAACTACAGAGAGCAGCCCTGTGAATGTGTCACAGAGGCCTCTACCTTTGCACCAGAGTAGTGCAGTGAAAGCTTGCTAGACCCAGAAATCAACAGATCAAAACCATCCTCTGCTAGCTTGTGTGCTATTACTTACAACCCTAGAAATAATTCAGTCTGCTTTTATTTGTTCCACATAGAAAAGAGGAACAAATTCTCTCCCTGTTTACACTTCCACAGTGATTAAAGCAGTGGTTCTGAAACTTCCTGAGACCGTGACCCTTTTTTCTCCTCCGGTGGCACTGCATGACCCTTGTACGTCCACCGAAATGCCGCCAAATTGATTACTTCTGCGTTCAGCGGCTATTTTCAGTGGACATACCGAGCACTCCCAAAATAGCTTGGTGTGTCTGCCGAAAAGCCACCAAATGTGGAAGTAATCAATTTGGCGGCTTCCTGGTGGCCACAGGGACTCTTGACCCCTCGGGAGCTGCCTGATGACTCCCCAAGGGGTCGCCACCCCCACTTTGAGAACCACTGGATTAAAGGAAAACATAAAACCCCAGCAGAGCCTTATCCTGCTCCTGTAAGACGAGAGATTTGCTATGACTCCAATCCCATGGTTTCTTCTGCAGCATGATCTTTTTTTCCCTGAAGGAGCAGTACGGTCCCTGAGCAGAATCAGCCTGATTAATACTCTGCAACTAAAACAAGCCACCTGAATGATTGAAATCTTACTCCTTTGGAAAATCTGAACCACTGCGCAAGCACAGAATTCATGTCCCCCACAGATTTCTTTGTTTCCCTGCAGAAAAAAGACTCTCTTACGGGGAAGCAAAGGAAAGCCACTAGAGTGGTCTTTCACTCCTCCCCAACAGTGAAGACATGTCAATTTTGAACCTTTGAAGTAGATAGCAGAGAGGTGTAGCCTCACTACTGAGTCTGTGCCCTGAGGGTGGGGGCTGCAGGATAGTCTCCCATCTCTTTGCATCCAGTAGCCTCTGATTCCAACTGCCATGCTGGAGTCTCCACATTTATTTATTGACAGATACAATTTGCAGAATTTTAAAATATTGTGCACAGAATTTTTATTTTATAATTAGGTGCAGAATCCCCTCAAGACTAAAACTGACTCAACCAAACTCAGCTGCCCTGTGAATAGATGCTGAAGATAACCTTACCAAGAGCAGAGTGGTACAGTAGAAGCATGCTGGGCCCATAATCCAGTGGTCTATGGATTGAAACCTTTCTCTACTATTTTGTATGTTATTACTTACAGCCCTGGAAATAATTCAAACACCCTTTATAAATTCTGCATAGACAAAAGAAGCAAATTCTTTCACTGTTTACACTTCTACAGTGATTAAAGCGGGAATAAGCCCAAAGCAGAGCTCTGCCCCTCACTGTCCTGGCAGTGGGTCCTTTGAGGCTTTCCCCTTCCCCAGCCAGCAGGTGGTGCTGTGTGGGGTTACCATATTTAAACAAAAAAGAGGACACTCCACTGGGGGTACCTATCACCTAACTGTCCCCTAGAACCTCCAACCCATCCAATTTCCCTGATTACCTTCTCCTGGACCCTATCTAAACACCCTTTCTCCTTGTCCCCAAGTACCCCTAGGATCCCACCTCCTACCACTGCCCTGTCCCCTATCCTCTCCCCCACCCCTAACAGAGTCCCAGGACTCCCATGCCTATCCAACTGCTGTCCCCTGACTGCCCCCTCCAGAACCCCCCTGACCTCTCACTGCCCAGATCCCTCTCCATAGTCCCACCCCCTTACAAGGCCCCCCATAACCCTAATGCATCCAACCTCCCTTGCTCCCTGCCCCTGAAATGCTCCCAGGATCCCATACCCTTTCTCCAACCCCTGCAACCCCCTTACTGTGCTGCTCAGAGCATCATGACTGGCTCCATGCAGAGCCACACACACTGTCATAAACATGCTGCTGAGTTCCCCTGTGGAGCTTGCAGTCCCCCTGCCCCAGAGCGCTGCCGGCTCGGCATGCTGAGGCTGCAGGGGTTGGGAGGAGCAGGGGAAGGGGTCTGGCTTCCGGAGGCCCCCATGCAAGCGGATCAATTAGGCCCAGCCATTCTATCAGCCATGCCGTGCTCCGCATTGAGAGGGAAATCCCCGCCCTCTTTAGTTTTGTACCAATTCCTCCCGGATGGCTATTTAAAAACCAAAAAGCCGGTCATATAGTAATCCTAAGGCAGCAGATCTGGGTGCTAGTGGAGAGGAACCAGAAGAGCTCCTTATTTTCTGATTTCTTTTGGCAGCGCTGAACTCGCCAGGGCACAGTCAGATTCTGGATGCTCATGTAAAGATAACGCCTAGTACTCAGCTTTAGTTCAGTTTCTTAGCTCTTTTGGGCAACCAGTCTTTGGTCTGACATGTAGGAGCCCTGAAAGGCCCTTGGGGAGTGGAGTGCAAGTTGAGGAAGAGTCCCTGCACAGCTTACTTCTTAATTCTCATTTTCCTGCACAGAGCACAAAAGTTGGGCATCAGATCAGGGTAGTGAGGGAATATCGTATGTGTGCAGTGGTTAGACAGGAAATGGACTGGTACTGAGTGAAGTTGTAAGTTAAAAATCAAAGTGGCCCCAGGGCGAGGGGCAAGTCTCCATGTTGAACGAGGGGACCATGTTAGACTGACGTTTTTGACAGGTCGTCCTCCCGTCAGAGGAGGAAAATGAGAACGAGGGATGGGCAAAAAGCTGCAAGCAGGAATAGAGGCAGAGGAGCCAGGCAGCTTCTTAAGGTAAATGAAGGCCCTGATCCAAGCTCCCCTAAGGCAGACTAGAGTGCAGTCAGATCCAAGAGCCCGCAGAAGGACAGGAATGCAAGCCAGCAGCCTTCACTCCAACCAGAAAGCACAAAGTGTTACTGCATAAATCAAATTGTCAAGCTTTCCTTTCTTTTGGTGAACAACTGGAAATGACAAACACCACAAAAACTACTTACAAGCAGCTAAAGAAACCACAAAGCAACCATACAGATCAATTTAGATCAAAACAAGGAACAGTGATCAACCCTGCAAAACAATACAAGCATCAGAACAGTGAAAAAAATCTCACAAAAACAGATATGAACACAAGAGAAGAAGCTCTACACAGCCCTTATTGTTTTTTCTTCTTCCTTTAACCCATCATCAAAGAAGAACACAAATACAGTCTATCACTACTACAAATTACACAATTGAGTTTCTTGCATTTAGGGAAATCACAGAGATCAGTTCACCCACAGTAAAGTGCATAAGTTTCTCCTAAGAAACCATCTTCATGATCATAATATTCCCCCCTTCCAAGTAAATATAAGTTCTCCTCCCCCAGCCCCCACCTGCCATCGCTCGCCCCACACTCTCAGCCTACAGTGGGGCCCACCACATTCCACCCACACCAACCCCCACTGCCCTGAGACCTGTACTGCCATAGCCCCACATCTGCCACCCTTCTCCACACCCAGTCCCTGCGACCAAATTTGGGGCCTGGTCAGCAGTCTGCTCCCGTTCCCACAATGCTCTGCTCACACACATATCTGCATACATTCTCACATGGCTCCACCCCCCTGGTCAGGCCCCTCCCTCTGTCTGCCCTATGTCAGCGCAGTCCCCTGGTCAGCCCCAGCTCTTGAACACCAAGAGCCCCACGCATAGCCCCACCCCCATTACGTGCCCTCGCCACAGTGCCACCCAGTCCCTGCCAGGGCCTGTGCTGGGCCCACCCCCAGGGCTATCCCCTGTCCCCTGGTGCCGATAACACATTAGGGCCTGGCAGGCCCTAGAGCGGTAGCGGGTCCCACTCCTCCGGAATGTGTATTGTCTTGATTTATAATCAGGATAATAACACTTTATTCTTTCTGCTCCAATAACAGATAAATTGGGGAACCCACAGCAGCCAAAATGACCATCTAGGTGGGGTGGGTGGGCCTATACAAATGAGATTAGCCCCTGAAGTTGTTTTCTACAACCCCCGACAGCTCACCACCAGATATCAGGGTACAGCTCGTCCTGACTCTGCTTATATTTCTAAATCCCAGGTTTCTAAAAGGGTTCTCTAGTTCTGTATGCCTTACTTTTTGTCTCAGAAAGTAACATCCTCATAATCTCCCCCAAACAATCTTCCCAAATAATTTCCTTTTCCCAGATCCATGAACAGTAAAATCTCTCTGTGTCTCCTGTCTGAGCCATGGCATTCAATTCCATTGAAACTATCTCTCCTGCAGTGACAATGGTCAGACAGAGGGGACATGGCCACCTTCAGCCCTGACAATGAGATATTCACTCTCCACTTTCTTCATGCTGCTGCTGTTATTCCATGAATCATCATCAAATCATCAAAGATGGAATAAAAAGCTGAGTTTACTCCAGGGTGAGGAAAGAACGGAGGCAAAAATCACCCGGAATCAGCCGAAGTGGCCATGTGGGCTGCTGTGGGCTCAGTCTAGGAGCAGTGGGTGTGTCTATGCAAATGAATCATCCCCAAAGTTATTTTCCAAAACTCACTGCAATTCCCATAGTTCGCCACCAGATGTCAGAATATATCTCATTCCTGACACTGCTTACACTTATATATGCCTGAGGAGTGTATGTTTGAGATAGTTGTGTGGGAACTGGAGGTTATAAGTGGGCTTTTAGAGGAAATTTAATTGAAAAGCAGCAGGAAGGGGACTCCCAGCTGTTGAAACAATCCTTCAACAACACACAAAAAAGCTCATGAGGTTTGGTGCACGCTGAACAGTTCAGTAAAAATAGCTCTGTCCATTGGAGGGGTGTAAAAGGGAACCCCACTCCTGGGGAACACGGCTCTGCTGACCTAACCCCCAGCATAGTTAAAGGCATTTAGGGAGGCGGTGGGCCTAAAGTGATGGAAAGCCCTCCTCCACCATGGGGTTGTGTCAACCTAGTCTCCGTAGCACAGACAGGGTTGCCACCAAGAGAAAGAGCAGACAGCAAAAGCCAAAGTGTCCCCAGGGCAGGGGGTGAGCCTGCATGTTGAACGAGGAGACCAGGTTAGACAGGCATTTTTGACAGGCCGTCCTCCCGTCAGAGGAGGAAAACAAGAAGGAGGGATGGGCAAAAAGCTGCAAGCAGGGAAAGAGGCAGAGCAGCCAAGCAGATCCTTAGGGTAAGAGAAGGCACCGGTCCAAGACCCCAAGCTGGTGGGGCTCCTGACCCAGGGAGCTGGCATGCCCTGCCAGTTCCTCTCTGGGTAGAGAGCTGAGCTCTGCACTCAGAGTGGGGAGGCATGATCTCATTCGAAGCCTTAGTGCCGCTTAGGGTCCATTCCATTGGCTGCCTCCTCCTCTTGCTGTGGCAGTGGCAGCAGATGGTATCTGCTATGGAGGGCCAGGGGTGAGAGAGGTGCTAGAAGAGGTAAGCCTTGGGGGGGGCAGGTGGGGAGCTTGGTGGGCTGCACAGAAGAGTCCTGCGGGCTGCATATTTGAGACCCCTGACCTAGAGTAACATGAGAACAATTGGCAATGATACAATCTGTATCACTGGTTAGTCAAACGATAAAGTTGCAATAGGAGGAACGGTATAAACATGATGATCCCTGGTTCCCGGTAAGAAGAGCACACTCCAGTTACTCATGGGACAATGGAGCAGATAGAAAGGACAAATGGGTCCACCTCAAACCAGGGCAAACTGCAAAAGGCCAAAATGGGCCCCTCACATGAACAATCTAAGGGATAAGCGTGCTGCAAACAGTTCAAACAGCTTTAAAAGTTACTATGTCAGAATCAACCAAAATATTAAAAGGAAAGAAAGTATTGATGGCCCTAAAGGCTTTTATCCTCTTGAGCTCCATTGCACATTCTCTGATGGCTAGCGTGGGCAGAGTGATAAGAGGAGGTTTTCCCACACTCACTGCATTGATAGGGCCTCTCCCTTGTGTGGAGTCTCTGATGCCTAATAAGGTGTGAGCTTTGATTAAAGATTTTCCCTCTCTCACTGCATACATACGTCTGCATGCATCCGATGAAGTGGGTATTAGCCCACAAAAGCTTATGCTGCAAAACTTTGGTTAGTCTTTAAGGTGCCACAGGACTCTTTGTCACTTCTGCGTACATAGAGCCTCTCCCCGATGTGGATTCGCTGATGGATAGAAAGGGCTGAGCTGTGAGTGAATTTTTTCCCACACTCAAGGCATTGATAGGGCCTCTCCCCAGTGTGAATTCTCCGATGTTTAGAAAGTTCTGAGCTGCCAGCAAAGCTCTTCCCACAATCACTGCATTGATAAGGCCTCTCCCCCGTGTGAAGTTTTTGCCACATTCACAGCATTCATAGGGCCTCTCTCCAATATGGATTCTCTGATGCGTAATAAGGTTGGAGTTGTGAATGAAGGTTTTCCCACACTCACTGCATTCATAGGGCCTCTCCCCTGTGTGGATTCTGTGATGTTCTGAAAGGGTTGTGTAGTCACATAAGTTTTTTTTGAAAACAAAGGTTTTCTTATCTTTGTTACTGTATTTCTGATGATCCATAGTTTCACAATGCAGGTGGGACTTAAACCCACAACCACTGCTTTAGGAAGCCAATATCTTAGCCCTTAGGCCACAAGAGCTCATATGAAAACAAGACATGGGAGGGATAGATAGTCCCTCTCATAACTGCAGATTCCTCACAAGCCAAATACCCTTTTTATGCCCCTTACAGAAAAGTCTGCATCCCCTGTCAGTGAGGGAACTGAGCAAGCCCCTAACAGGTCAGCCTCTGAGAAGTGACCATGTGGGGCAGACCCAGGGTGAGGCTGGGGGCTGCTGATCGGTTGTTGGAGTCAGAGCTCTAGATCAAAGCTGCACAGTGACCTGACACCCAGAGTTACAAGACAGACACAGTGACCCCCTTACTGGTCTTGGTGAACCCCAAACCCTTGTTACTAAGGGCATTTAGGAGTCTATGTCTCTTAATATCCCCTGGGAGCTTCCCAGCAGGCTGTGTGTTAGCCACCTCCTGTCTCACAGGTTAGACTCTTGGCACTGTGCAAGCCGCCCCCTCGCTTGAAGGCCCAGTGTAAACACAAATATAAGAAGAAGGAGGCCTGGTGGTGGGGGAACAGGGTTTTTATTAATTGATTCCTCTGTTCTGGGCCCAGCACACGTCCACTGTGTCACTCTGCCGGCTTCTCATAAGCAGCACCTAGCGGCTCTGGGTCCAGGCTTGTCAGCAGCTGCTGGTGGGTGTCTCTGTGGTATCTTGGGTCAGTGAGTTCAGTTGTTCATCGAAAGGGGGGTTTATGTTCCCCCAGGGCTGCCACTGAAGTCATGCTCCTCGTGGGCTCCTCTAGGTCTGCTGGGAGCTGTGAAGTCCCCTGTTTGTCACCACAAAGGTGTCCCTCTTGGACGCTGTGGGGTCACCTGCTGACTGAAAGAGTGGGGGGGAAGATCCACAAAAGCCTGTTTCTGAGCAGCCATGCCATGGACTTCAGTGTAATTGAAGTGCAAAGTCTTCAGATAACCTCATTTCACTCCCGCCCTGCAAGCAGCAAGGGAGAAACGGCTGAGACACGCCCGCTCAAAGACTGTCTCCCTCCTACTTCCCTGTTGGCTGCTCAAAGCTCTTCCCTTCAGCCCAGGCAGCCACAGGTGCCGGGAAGATCCCTGGCAGACTGCGCCTTGATTGAAGGGCCAGAGTAAAAAGAAAGAAGCACATGTCTAGCTAAGAACAGTTTCAATCCGTGGATTTCAAGTTATGGACCAGCAGATTTCCACTGCATGGCTCTGCTGGCTCTGCCGGGCAAACTCTTTGGGCCTCAACTGAACCCACTGAGACCAAGAGGGACAGTTTAGAGGCAGCAAAAGGGGCTTTGGAGTCTCTCAGCAAGTCTTGAGGAAAAAAGGATCATAACCATCCCGGGGGGGGGGGCATGAAACCACCATCCTTTCAGTTAATAGCTTAGTGACCAATTCATTGCACCACAGAGACACAAGCTAGTAATTGTCAGGGCTGTTGCCTAGCAGCCTGCACAGCTGCCTGTCTGTGCTAGAGCTCACAGGGTGCTAGTGTGGAGGCTGGAGGGTGGGTGCTGGATACCGTCACTCAAGAGACAGCAGAGTGGGGCAGTGGGAGTGTGCTGGGCCCATAACCCAGAGGTCAATGGATCAAAACCATCCTCTGCTAAGCACGTGCTTCTTTGTTTTTGCTCTGGGCCTTCAACCGAGGCTGCGATCAGCAGAGCGTCGAGAGCCTAGGCCATGAGGCAAGAGGTGTCTGAGATGGTGGCCTGCCAGGGAGCCCCCTGGCACCTCTGATTGCCTGGGCTGAAGGCAGGATACAGGCCTGTGCGTGGTGAAGGGAGCTGAGTGTGTGTGGGGACGAGTCCTGGAGAATATGAGCTGTAGTAGGTAAAGCTGA
>VOCN01038224.1:0-17510 GCA_007922305.1 Dermatemys mawii
CGTTGGCTAATGAAGTGAGCAGGGTGCGGGAGGCAGGTTAGCCAGCGAGGAGAGCCGCATGGATGGAAGGTGGGGTGGGGTGGGACAGGGCCATGTGCCCCACTAGGGCAGGGGGCACCGTGTCTCCAGGGGTGAAGCCCTTACTCCAGGATCAAAGGTGGAGCTGGATTGATTTCAGCTCCCTTTATTCCTTCCCCCACCCCTGCCGTGTGCAACCACCAACTGGAGCTCTCCTCTCTCCCTCCCTGGCACCACAGCGGGGACAGAAAGCTCTTCCCCTCCCCCCACTAACCCCCAGCACTCACACAATGGCCACCCCCACCTCTGTGTCATTCATGGGCCTGCAGGGCACTGAAGGCTCCCAGCAGCCAAGCAGGTATGGAAGCACCAGGTGGTTAAACCAGGCCTGCGACAACAGCCACATCCCACAGTGCCCAGCATGGCCGTGCCAAGGCTGGGATGGTAGATCTGGGCCATTCTGCTGCCTTGCAGAGCATGGAGACTTGCGGGGGGAGAGCCGGTGGTGTGACAGGCACAGAGAGCCGGCCCAGGCACTGTAGTGGTCACTGCCCCCACTCTCAGCACTAGCCAATCCCAGTCCCTGGGGTGAGTGATCTGCCCGAGGTCAGGAGAGGACACCACAGGGCACAGCAGGGTCACACTCCAGCGGGTAGGGCCGGGGAAGCTGTCCTCAGAGAGGAACAAAAGAGACTGACAAAGAGTCTGCACAGGGGACAAGGCATTAAATGGGGCGGGGGTTGTCATACCTCAGCAGTGTTAAATGTTATCAGTCTCTGCCTGTGCCCCTCCCATGTTGCCAGAGCTTTGAGACCCTCCCCCACCACCAGTGCTTGGAGGTCCCCCAGCCTCCAGCCAGACCTTAGAGGGCCTCTACCCCCTGCTCACAGGACACTCCGGGGACCCAGCATGGAGGCTCAGCACTGACTGCCGGGAGCGCTGCTGAGTCCAAGTCCCTGGTGCAGCCCCACTTCCTGGGCAATAGAGAAACAGAGACCTGCTGACAGCTGCTCCCGTTAGCTGGAGTTGGAAGGCAGGTGAGAGAGGCTGACCTGGAAACCAGCCAGGAGAGTGACAGGGCAGCACTTCTGCTGAGTTCATTCACACTACTGATGATGCCCCCACTTGTCATGCATGGAAGCTCACAGTGTCCCCTTGAGCTCAAGAAATGAATTTCATCCCACTGCGAACAGGAGGCAAATGGCTTCATTGACTTTGCCAAAGCCTGCTAGTGAATTGGTGTGTTTTGCATGTAACCCTTCTGCCCATCAGAGTTGGCAGCAACAAGGGCCAGGTTCAGTATCCAGGGGTTCCATTCCAATAGCACAATACAAAAACCGGCTCGAGCCCCCACCCAGTGACCTGGGACAACCATATACCACCCCTCTGGGCGTCTGTAAGAGACAATACTTCCCCTCTCGCAAGCACAGAGTCTGAGTGTACCAAAGCCTTTTAATAACAGGGAGAAACAATGTGGCATTATATTGGAGAAACACCACAAACAAGGTTAATAAACCAAACCATGAACGAGAAGCCCCCCTCCCAGCAAATAGGCCGTGGCCTTCCCTTTGGCTCTTGAGTTCCACAACCCCAAAAAGTCACTCAATAGCCCCAAAAGTCCAACAGCCCAAGAGTCTCTGTTCTTGGTCAGTGGAGAGTTCAAAAGTCAATTGGCAGAGTCTTACCTCCAGCCTGGGTGGAAATGGAGGGTAGGGCCAGGGGCACCTTATGTGGTCCGAGTCCGACTGCGCTGCCTGTCTGTGGGGTTCCGCTGCAGCCCTCACCGCAATCCGCTCTGCTCTGCTCGCCGACACTCGAACTGCTCTGCAGCGCCACTCACTCTGCTAACCGTCCTGCTAGCCGACACATGGACAGCTCTGCGGTGCCAATCACTCCGTCAGCAGCACAAACAGCTCCGCTAGTCGACACACAGACTGCTCTGCTGTGCCAGCCACTCCGCCAGCCACACGAACTGCACCCAGGAACCGCTCGGCTGAGCCTGCTGCTTTGCTCTGCTAGCTGCACAAACTGCTTGGTGCCTCCACGTCTGTGGCTCTGAGTGGCAATAGGATGATTGGGGGCAAAGCTGGGGCTGGAAGCGGGGTCAGGTCAGCCTGTGAGGAGTAACCAGGTGGGACAGACCCAGAGTGAGGCTGGTCAGATGTGGGGTTCAGAGCTCTAGATCAAAGCTATGCAGGGACCTGACACCTGAGGTTATAAGGTAGACACAGTGACCCTCTTCCTGGCCTCAGTGAACCCCAAACCCTTGTCACTAAGGCATTTAGGAATCTCTGTCCCTTAATAACTTCTGGGAGCTCCCCAGTCGGCTGCAGGCATCAGCCACCTCCTGCCTCACAGGTTAGACTCTCGGCGCTGTGCAAACCACCCCTGTCACGTTACTGAAATTATCTGGGATCATATAGATCATGTAAGTCATTGGTGCAAGCAAGGTCCTGTAGGGGCACCAAATCTTATGTAAAGGGGGTCATATATGGTGTCTAAGACAAGGGCATGATTTCCTGATTATGATTATGCTATCGGTATGTGTGTATCATTTTTGTAGTTAAAGTTGTGAATGTTGGCTATATAGTGTCTGTAATCCCAAACTTATGCTTTGTTTCTGGGTGAAATCCCAGACAAGTTGCTGTTAGCTCTGCCTGGCCAGTTTGAAGGCCCGTCAAGAACCGTCAGCTTCACAATGGACCCATTGAAAGCTTGGAGTGCTCCAATCCATATGAAAAGTCTAGCAAAGGACAGTGCAAGGCAGCTTGTGGATAACGGCTGCCACCTGCAAAGCCTGAATCATGCATGGTCATGTGATATGCCCATGTGACTCCAGAACTCTGTGGGGCTGGACTTTTCACAGCAGGAACAAAGAGGTTCTTTCACCTAGGAAAAACTATAAATAAAGCTGCTAGAGCCCCTTCATCTTATCTTCAGTTTCCAGTCTTCAGTCTTGCTCCTACCTCTGGATGGGACTTTGCTACACACAGAAGCTTGGAACAAAGGACTGAATGACCCATCCATGTTGTGGATGTATTCCAGAGACTTTGATTTGAACCTGCAGTTTATTCTACCACTGATGCAAACCTGAACCAAGAACTGTGCCATTACTGCATGTAATTGATTTTTTAACCATTCCTAACCCTCACCTATATCTTTTTCTGAGTATAATAAACCTTTAGATTTTAGATTCTAAAGGATTGGCAACAGCGGGATTTGTGGGTAAGATCTAATTTGTATATTGACTTGGATCTGGGGCCTGATTCCTTGGAATTGGGAAGAACCATTTTCTTTTATTGGGCTATTGATTTTCATAACCATTTACCCCCAGAACACGTGGCTGTGAGTGGTGATACTGGGAAACTGGAGTGTCTAGGGTATTGCTTTTGTGACTTGTGGCTAGCCAGTGGGCTGAACCCAAAGTCTTTTCTGTTTAGGTGGTTTGGTTTGCCTTAGAGGTGGAGAAACCCCAGCTTTGGGCTCTAATTGCCCTTTTGGAAGCAAGTTGTCCTGACTTGACACTCTCAGTTGGGTCCCACCAGGAACAGCACTGTCACAACCCCACCCCTCTTTTGAAGTCCCAGTGTAGGAAGAAGGAGGCCAGGTGCTAGCAGAAGAGGGTTTTGATTAATTGATCTCTGTGTTATGGGCCCAGCACACTTCCACTGTGTCCCTCTGCTGCTTTCCTTAATCAGCACTGAGCGGCCTGGCTCCAGGCTGCTGCCTTGTGAGCTCTGGCACTGGCAGGAAGCGGTGCAGGGTGCTGGGCGGGGGCCCTGGCAAACCAGCTGCTGGTGGGTGTCTCTGAGGTATTGTGAGTCAGTGAGTTCAGCTGTTAATCAAAGTGGGGGGGTTGTTCCCCCAGGGATGTCCCTGAAGTCAAGCTCCTCGTGGGCTCCTCAGGGTCTGCTGGGAGCTGTGAAATCCCCCTTTTGATGCTTTGCAGGGGTCCCTCTTGGACACTGTGGCTTCCCCCGCCAGCTGGAAGACTGTGGGGGCTGCACCACAAAAGCCCGTCTCTGTACAGCAGCGGTTCTCAAATTGGGGGTTGCAACCCCGGGTGTGTCTCTGGGTGATTCCGCGGTGAGGGGGTCGCAAGCTTCCTCCACCGCTGAAGTACCACCGAATGCTTCGCGTCCGCTTTCGGTGGCATTTCGGGGAACATGCTGTTCACTTCAGAGAATCCTCTAAACAGCTGCTGAAGTGAACGTTTCTGGTTTCGCGGACACTCTGAAGTGCACAGCACGTCCGGGGAAATGCTGCCACAGCAGAAGTGTTCTATTCGGCAGCATTTTGACAGACGTACATGGGGTGCAGCGGCCCACAGGAAGGAGAAAAGGAGCCGCCAACCCAATGAATTTGAGAACCGCTGCTGTACAACTACGCTGGGGATTCGGGCTTAAGTCAAGTGCAAAACCTTCAGTTGGGCACCGCTGCCTTATGGAGAGACAGCAGGACCTCACCACAGGGGGGCTGCCTCTGGCCTTCAGCTCCGGCAGCCAGAGGGGCCAAGGAGCTCGCTGGCAGGCCACCACCTCAGCCACTTCTTGCCCCATGGCCTAGGCTCCTGGCGCTCTGCTGGTCGCTGCCTCGGTCGAAGGCCCAGAGCACAAAGAACAAGCACATGCCTAACAGAGAACAGCTTTGATCCATCAACCTGTGGGTTATGGGCCCAGCACGCAAACTAGCACCTTGCATGGGCTAGTGCTGACAGGCAGGTGTGCAGGATGTTAGGCAGCAGCCTTACTAATAGCAAATATATGTCTCTGTAGCGCAATGGGTCAGCGCGTTCGGCTGTTAACCGAAAGGTTGGTGGTTCGAGCCCACCCAGGGACGCTAACAACCACATGCTCATTACTTATTCCTCCAGTCTACTCTGCCAGGTTTCTAGAATGTATGAGGGTTCCCAAAGTCTGGCCCTGCAATATACACCCCACCTGCCTAAGGCTGGGGGAGGAGTTTTGGATGGTGCAGGCTCTGGGTTGGGGATTCAGGCTCTGGGAGGGAGTTTGGAGGTGGGAGAGTGTGTGAAGGAATAGGGTACAAATTTCAACAAATTAGCACAAGTCAGAACAACATTATGTATCAGTAACTGCTCCCCTCCCCCTTCCCACACACCCTCCCACCCATAACTCCCACCTGAGTCCACAAACTCCCTCCCAGAGCCTGCACCCTTCTCCAGGTGCAAGGATATTTCACACCCTAGATGAAACTTCCACCTTACATCCCCTGCAGGAGCCCAGCAGCAGCTCCCCACACTCCTCCTCCCGAGAAACCCTGTGGCAGCTCCCCACCCCCCTACCTAGGAAATCTTGTAGCAGCTCCCCACCCCACTTCTACCTGGGGAACCCTGCTCCCTGCCACAGCTCCTCTCCCTTCCACTCCTCCCGGGAGCACAACACCGTGCTCCACTTCTCCCACCTCCCAGGCTTGCTGTGGTGTCAATCAGCTGTTTGAGTGGCAAGCCTGGGAGGGGAGGAGAAGCAGGGGGGATGGCATGATCAGGGAAGGAGATGGAACGGAGGTGAGCTGAGGTGGGGAGCACCCTGCATGCTCCCCCTACTTGCTGTGGGTGGCCCAACCCGCATCCCCCTGTCCCAGCTCACCTCCACTCCACCCCCGTCCCGAGTGCACTTTTTGGTGCCCTCAAGCACTTGGTGCTCTAGGCAGCCACCTAGTTCACCTAGTGGTTGCACCTGCCCTGCCCTTCTTACACACCCCTCCCCCACATACTCCCTCCCAGAGCCTGCACTCCCACCTGCTTCCCACACAGCCCTCCTGCCCCCAAACTCACCCCAGAGCCTGCACCCCACTCCCCTCCCCACACACCCTCCTGCTCACAAACACCTTTGCTTAGCCCGCACCCTGCACCCCAGTCCCCTGCTCCTGCCACGGTGAGCACATACTCTGTGCATCTGTCTGTCAGTGCTAGAGCTTGCAGGGAGCTAGTGTGGATGCTGAAGACTGGGTGCTACATAGTGAAATTGAAAAACCAGCAGAGTGGCACAGTGGATGTGTGCTGGGCCCCTAACCCAGAGGACAGTGGACCAAAGCTGTCTTCTGCTAGGCATTTTCTTGTTTCTTTTTGCTCTGGGCCTTCACTGAGGTGGTGACCAGCAGAGCGTCAAGAGCCCAGGCCATGAGGTGTCTGAGGTGGTGGCCTGCCAGGGATCTCCTGGGCTGAAGGCAAGAGACAGGCCTGTGTGTGGTGAGGTCCTCCTGTCCCGGCCTGAGGCAACAGTGCTTCCTCGTCCCCTTTTCCCACCCACACCGGCAGGAGGCTGCTGCGGGAGAACACGAGGGAAGTTCTTGGGACACTAGGCTGCTCTGCGTGGCTGTTCGGGGAAAGAGCCGAGGCTCCTGACTCCACCTGCCATTGACTCGCGTGGCTCTGCGCTCCATCAGCTGGGGCGGGCCAGGCTGTGAACGTTACTCAGGCTGGGGCAGCATGGCCGCACTTCCCTGACAAGCCATGAGGCAGGTCAAGAGCTTTTCACAGCCAACAGGGATGTGGGAGGGAGGCCGTCGTGTCTCGTCCATTTCTCCCTTGATGCTTGGGTGGAGGCAGGAAGGGAGTGAACCGTGCCCAGCTGAAGGTTTGCACTCGGCCTCGAGGATTAAGCCTGAGCTCCTGGCAGGGGTGCTGGGTTTCTGACTCACATCTAGTGCTCTCTTCGGGCCACTAGCTGAACCCACCAAGGTCGAGAGGGACAGTTTCGAGTTAGCAAAAGGAGGCCATTGCAGCTGCTCTTGAACAGCTCTCAATGCCAGTGTGAATTCTTTGGGGTCACTCTTTGCCTTTATCAACCTAGGGGCCTAGGAGAATAAAAAGCAGCAGGTGCTTCAGTGGTTCAACTGGTTAGCATGCAGTACTTATAGAGCAGTGCTGAGAGGAGATATGCTGAAGTTGTGAGTTTGAGCCTTCCTTGGAGCACTGGTTTTCATTAACCTAATGGCTTTACTCCTCCTTTGGCCCTGGGGAATTCCAGGCCAGGAGACACTGACAGTGAGAGGAGTCAAAAATGCACCTTCAATTAATCCTGTGTCTCCAAAGAGCATCTCAGAATCTACAGTCCTTTCTCCCCTCCCTGTACCAGGTCCAATCCCCCCTCTTTCCTGACTGCCCCCCTGAGGATCTCTGCCCCCACTCAACCATCCTTACCCCATCCACACCACCACCAGCTGAGTGTGCAGGGAGGAAGAACAGCTCCCTGGCCAGGAGCTCAGGGGCTAGGCAAGAGGGGCCTGTGGGTCATTGTTTGCCCACTCCTGCTCTATCCAGTGTGTGAGGAGCAAGGTCCCTCCCTCAGAGCAGAGAGATGCTTCTTGTCTGCATGGGCTGGGACCTGGGGAGGTTGGAGCCTTTGGCTGTTAATGGGCTTGGAGCATCACCCTGCTCCCCAAGACTGAACGTGGAGGAGGGAAACCTGCCTGCAACTAGGGGTGCTCTGTTATTCCTGGTCTGTCCTTCCAAGTCATGGGGTGTGAGTCACTGGACACTCTCGAGTACAGCCAAGGAAAACCACCTTCTCTTCCTTCAGGGGACCTGAGCATCTTGGCCAGGCATGGGATTGTGGGATGGGATGAGGTTTGGGAGAGGCCTGGGGGCCTGTAGTCCCTGGCCAGAGCTGATCACTTCAAGTGCAGGCTAGGCCGGAGGGGACTAGGGAAGGGGGCTCCAGGAAGCAGAAGCCAAGTGACCTGAGTGTCCATGTCTGTCCTCCACACACCAGTGCTGGCCTGTGTTCTCCTCTCAGTTCCTAATGACATTGGGTAGATGAGAGAATGGCCAACCTGGGGCAGAGACCAGGAGCAGGAGCTGCCAACCTGAGCTCATTCAGATGGATGGAAACCAGACAGCGAGCTGTGGAGTAGGTGCAAATAGTAGGGGCAGTCAGGGGGCAAGGACTAGGGAGGCTTAGGTAGGGGTGAGGTCTTGGGGGGAATTTGGGATTAGAGGTTCAGGGGGGCAGGTGTCCCAGGAGGGAGCAGTGAGTGGACAAGGATTGGTGGGGGAGTTGAAGGTTCTGAGAGAAGCTGGAAGTGGAAGGGAGTGGGTGGGGCTGGGGCACACACACCTCCCTTCTGCTTTTTTGATTGGCAAAATATGGTAACCCTACCTAAAAGGGTCTTCAAATCAATTTCCAAATTCCTGCCTAACATGGGGAGCAGGGCTGAAATTGATGTTTCCGGTCTGAACTAGCATTAGTGAGGACGCAATTCGACATTACCGGCTTCCGGGAATTATCCTAGAGAGCTCCACTGTGACCGCTCTGGGCAGCGCTCTGAATGCAGATGCACTGGGCAGTTAGACAGGAAGAGCCCCGGGAACTTTTGAATCTCACTTCCTCTTTGGCCAGCGTGGTGAGATCTCCTGCACAGCTCACCATGCAGAGCCCACCAGCAGAGGAGAACATGCAGTCCCAGAATGGAAAAAGGGCCCCAGCATGGACCACAAGGGAGGTGCTGGATCTGATCACCGTGCGGGGAGATGAATCCATCCTGGCAGAACTGCGATCCAAAAACGAAATGTCAATACGTATGGCAAAGCCTCCAAAGGCCTGATAGAGGCCACAACAGGGACGCACAACAGTGCCGTGTTAAAATTAAGGAGTTGAGATTTACTCTGAGTTCTGTAGCTGGGCTGCAACCAGGCCTAGGAGGCAGCCCTATTGGTTGATCTACTGGCCCAAAGTCACTTTGATGGTGTTGGTTTTTACCCGGGAATACTGAAGGGCGAGTCTGAGGTTGGGAGACTTAATGATCCTCCCTATCAGTCAGTGCTGAAGAGGAGGCTGTAAGAGAGGTCAGGTTGATGAGCTGGGTCTTCTAGAGTTTGGGGAGCGTGGAGTTGACTGGGGCATGGTGCTGGGCTGTGTGGGGTCCCAGGGTCTGGGAGTCAGGAGCTGTGGGGGGCCACTTTTGGGGGGGGGGTCCACATTCCCAGAGTGGCTGGGAGATTAGTGGGAGAAGCCTACTCTGCTTCTCTTGTCACAACCCCAGTCATGTTGCTTGTAGTGCCCCTGTGTACTGCATGAGTGTACTTCCCCTGTGTACTGCATGCGTGTACTGCACCTGTGTACTGCATGAGTGTACTGCACCTGCTCCCGGAGCTCACTGCCGACAGAAGCGCAATGCTCTGAGTGCCTCCAGATAGCGGCTCCTCCCTGCTGAGCTGAGCCAGGCAGCCTCACCAGCCGCCTAGGAATCCCCGGGGCAGGAGGGGCCACTCAGTGCCCCGAGCAGGGCACTGCTTTTTGGTGCCCCCATATCTTGGCACCCTAGGTGACCTAATAGTTTGCCTAGGGGTTGCACTGGCCCTGGGC
This sequence comes from Dermatemys mawii, assembly GCA_007922305.1. Classification (NCBI taxonomy): domain Eukaryota; kingdom Metazoa; phylum Chordata; order Testudines; family Dermatemydidae; genus Dermatemys; species Dermatemys mawii. The sequence goes on from VOCN01038224.1 coordinate 9,348, forward strand.
CGGACCAGCACATGGCAGTGGGGGAGGGACAGCTGAACTGCTGGCAATTGATGGCCTGCTGGGCTTCCGCTACACAGGGAATATAGGGGAGCAGGGAGCTGAATGATGGGGGCTCCTGACCTACTCTGGTTCCAAGCCCCCACCAGCCAGCTGCAATGGGCTGCTCTTCCTGCAAGCAGTGAACACAGGAGGCAGCTGAAAGTGCTGAGACAGAAAGGAGTAGGGGAGAGAGAAATGGATCCATGTTGTCTCGTTTCATTTCAGCCATGTTGTCTCAAAGGGTGAAAGCAGGAAGAATGGAGCCTTCCTAGCCCACCTGATATTCCATAACATCAGTAAGGAAAATATTTCTCAGTGAACTCTCAGTAAAAGAGCAGGAGCAGCCAGTCTCTGCATCCTTCTAAGGGCTTTGGGATTTCCCTCAAATTCACCAGACCAACCTAACCAACACTTAACACACATTGAAAACTCTTCAGTTCACAACATTGCTCCTCCACAGGGTCTGCTTTGTCTCCAGACAGATCCCATCTCTTTCAGAACAACCTTCCTCTTTCACTCATTGACATGTCTGAGTAAAGACCCCCCTTCACTCTACTCTCAGACAAACACTAGGATTAAATGAAATTAACTGTATGCTGCTGATGGGTCTAGAAGGTGTTCATCCAGTGGAAGGTGATATTTCTGGAGGATTGTTCCCAAGATCCAGTTCTTTATGTTCCAACATCTTCCAGCTCTCTGGGTGAAAGTAAGATGAAAGTTTTCCTGTGCGATACAGTTTTGCACCCCAGATGGGACTTGAACCCACAATCTCTGGCTTCAGAAGCCCTATCCATTAGGCCACTGGAGCCCTCATACACAATGGGAGGCAGGCTGGATATTGTCTCTCATAAATGCACATATCTCACATTCACTTTGAAGCCAGATATCCCCTTTATGCACTTTACAAAAATGTCTCCATCCTCTGTCACCATGGCAACTGAGCAGGTCGCTGACAGAGCTGAGCACCACCTGTGGGTTCACCTGTTGGATGGAAGAGAGTGGGGGCCGCGCCACAAAAGCCTTTCTCCAAGGAGCCACGCCGGGGACTCGGGCTTAATCCAGGTGCAAAATCTACAGTTGGGCACTGCTGCCTCAGGGAGGGACAGGAGGCGCTCACCATGCACAGGCCTCTTGACTTCAGCCCAGGTAGCCAGAGGTGCCAGGAGCTCCCTGGCAATGCACCACCTGTTGTCTCATGGACCAGGCTCTAGACACAATGCTGGTCGTTTACTTGCTGGAAGGCCCAGAGCAAAAAGAAACAAACATCTGTGTAGCAGAAGATGGTTCCAATCCATTGTCCTCTGGGTTACACGCCCAACATGCTTCTGCTTCCCCATTGCTCATAGCACTCAGCACCCACTATCCACACTAGCACCTGGCGAGCACCAGCGCCCGCAGTCAGATACGCACAGTGCTAGGCAGCAGACATGGTAACAGCAGTGGTGCATTTATGTGTCTCTGTGGTGCAATGGGTCAGTGCACTTGACTGTTAGTCAAAAAGCTGGTGGTTTGAGCCCACCCAGGGACAATGGTGAGCCCATACTACTTCCTTGCTTCTTGAGATTCCTCAAGCCCACTAGGACTGGTTTGTAGAAACTTTTGTGGTGCCCAGTGCCTGGATGCCCAAACTCCACCACCCCTACACACCTGCCTAAGACTCTACGAGGGAGTTTGGGTGTGTAGTGCGGTCTAGGATGCAGACCCTGGGCTGGGGCAAGTGATTGGAGGGCAGAAGACTTGCAGGGTGAAGGCTCTGGGAGGGAGTTTGGGGATGGGAAAGGGGTGGGGGTGCAGGTTCTGGGAGGGGACGCGGTGCTTATCTGGGGCTCCTAAGCAGGATAACCCAGGGGGGCTCTCCACACTCCTACCCCCAGGCACCACCCTGCAGCTTCCCATTGGGGTGGGAGGCACTGTGGGAGGCACATGGAGGGGCAGAAGGTGCCAAATACTCCGAGGTCAGCCCCAGGAAGGTGGAAGCTGTAAGCTGTGAAGCTCCTCGCCCTGGAGAAAGTCTGTTCACAGAGAGGAAGCTTTCCTCCAAATTCCTGACTGGCTTCATTGGGAGCAGTTCCAGAGCATCACCCGGGGGACTCCATGACAGAAGGCAAGGCTGAGTTCACGCACTAACGCCCTGAAATATTTCGGTGCCCCAGAGAAATCCTGAGCCCTGCTCTTGGAATGATGTGCTGGAGATTTGAATAGGAAAGGGACTGTCTGAATTGTCACCCTGGGCAATGAGCAACAATCTACAGCAATGTCGTTAACACAGACACACTGTGATCATGCTCCAGCTGGAAGGGAAATGGGCAGGAATTCTCGCTGTTCAGCCATGGCCACACTGACACTAATGTGCGGCCGTGAATGTGCTGGGGGAGCTGGGCTGAGCAAACAATTGAAGTGACAATTCTGTGAGGACTGAATCCTAGTGTAATGAAAATGCCCCATATGAGGTAGTTGTGGCCGAGTGGTTAAGGCGATGGACTAGAAATCCATTGGGGTCTCCCCGCACAGGTTCAAATCCTGTCAACTACGGAAGCACCAGACTCTTCTTATTACTGTAGTCTCAGTGCCTGAGGATCTACAGTGTAAACTGGAGCCAGAGCTGGTCTCATCCTCACACTGTCTACACTTCAAATGCTGCTCTGACTCTGCTGTAGCACTTGGCAGTAGACAGTCATTGGAGGGGTTTCCACTTCACTTTAGGAGCCAGGTTGACAGAAAAATTCTTCCATCCACCAAGTGCTGTCTACACCAGGGCTTAGATCAGTTGAACTCCACTGGTGAGGAGGGTGGGTTTTTCATACCTGGAGAGAGGTAGCTCTGCCAGTTAAGTGTCCAGAGTCTCTCAGCCCTTAGCTCTACCTTTGTGTTTCAGTGCATGCAATGAACAGTGTGAGGAAAACATCCACTCACAAACACAGAGACTGAATTCCCCAAATGAAATCTGACTGCAATTTCCCAAGAGTCACAAAATTCAGTTCATTCTTGGAGGGGAGAGAAAAAATAAGGGCCATTAATGTCTAGGCTTGAGTCAATAAAGTGATGGGTTTAATTAATATAGTAAAAATGAGGGTTGTTGATTAATCACAGTTAATGTAAATTTATGATCATAAATTCAAATCTACATCATAAGGAGAATTCCAACCCCAGAACACACTGGGCAGGGCCCTTTGCCTCTGTTTCTCACCTTGCGGTGTGACAGGCCAATCCAATGTCCCTTTAACAGACCCTCCGCTCTCCTTCTATAAAATCCCACCCACCGGGGGTAGGAAAGACCCCAGAGTGGGGGAGGGGAAGGCCTTGAGTGATAGCTCAGCTTCTGCTGCCCCCACTCTCTCCCCTGGCTCTCAATTTGCACTGGTCACTCTGCATTGCTGCTCCACGGTATTGTCCTTCCCCCTGCTGCTGAGAGCTCCTGTGTTGCCCTTTCCTCTTCTCTCACCTGCCTGTCTTCTACAGCCTCTGCACCACCATGTGGTGGGAGAACCTCGCTACTAGTGCAGACTGGGCAGCCTCTTTAATTGCCACTCCATGGATGAGGCATGAACCTGCCAGCTGTGGGAGACTAACTCCTTGCCCCACCCTTTCCACCAGAGGTCCTGCTCCTTCCACAAACCATGCTGGAGTCTAGGTACAGAGCTCTTTGGGATAACGGCCAGGGGAAGGGACAATAGTCTGTTGTGCATGGTGATTGCTTCAGTGAGCCATTCCTGCCTCGAGAGGTGCAGGAAAAGCCCCTGTGGAATAGCAAAAGCCAGAACTAAAGACCATTGCTGGCTCTGACACTCACTTTCTCTTCATGGAGGGGAGCAATGTTTTGTGTGAGCCTGGATAGCTCAGTTGGTAGAGCATCAGGCTTTTAATCTGGGGGGTCCAGGATTCAAGCCCCTGTCTAGATGCTCTGCTTTTAAGTTGTCTTGTGACTCCTGGGGCTGTCCAGAGCCACAGAGAGATTCCTGGAAGCTCTGGCCATTTCCTGGATAGGCCCCTTTCTCCAGAGTGATCCATAGGAATGAGGAGATGGTCAGGACCACAGGAGCAGGGCTAGAATTCACAGTCTCTGGCTGGCGGAAAGTACCAGAGTTTCAGGGAGAGAGAGGGATCAGCTACAGAGAAGCAATGAGTCCAGAGTGCAAGGGTACAGGGGAGTCAAAACATAAGAATGGCCCTACTGGGTCAGACTGAAAGTCCATTTAGCACAGTATTGTGTCCTCCGCCAGTGCCAGGTGTCCCTGATCCCTTCCTGTTGCTCATTCCAAGCTTCTGGCAAACTGAGCCTAGGGACATCATCCCTGCCCATCCTGGATGCAGCCATTTATTGACCCATCCTCCATGAACTTCTTTAGTTCTTTTTGAACCTTGGAATAGTCTTGATCGTCACAACAGGCTGTGGCAAGAAGTTCCACAGGTTAACTGTGCATTGTATGAAGAAATACTTCCTTTGCTTTGTTTTCAACATGCTTCCTATTAATTTCATTTGGTGATCCCCTATCATCTGTACAAGCAGGCTGGCTAATCTAGTGAGGAGGGCTTTAAACTAGGTTCACTGGGGGAAGGAGGACAAAGGCCTGAGGTGAGCAGGGAAATGGGATACTGGGACATAGCACAACCAGGAGAGTGCAAGAGGAGAGGACTCTTGTCTCATATTGAGCCAGTGGGACAATCAGCACGTTATCTTAATACCTATACACAAATGCAGAGGAAGCCTGGGAAACAAGCAGGGAGAACTGGAATGGGAGGACCCAGAAACTCACTATAAGACTCAGTTAATGTGGACTGTTTTACCTCAAGGTTTTGTGTCATCCCCCCATCTTTTTGGAACAGCATTGCAGAAAGATTTAGAAAACTGGAAAAGCCAGCATTCAGAGATTGCCTTGCTCCAGTATGTTGATGACTTGTTAATTGCCAGTCCTGATCTGCAAGTGGGGAAGAGAGCAACCGAGTCTCTGCTAAATATTCTAGGGGAGAAAGGGTATAAAGTTTCACGGGAAAAAGCCCAGATATGCCAACCGAAGGTTACCTTCCTGGGATATGAATTTGAGAAAGGGGTACAAGCTCTCAGTAAAGAGAGAATCAGGGCAATTCAAGATATGCCTGCCCCAACCAACCCTAGAGAACTACGAGCCTTCTTAGGTCTGACTGGATTCTGCAGACTATGGATCCCAGACTATGGTAACAAGGCTAAACTTTTATATGAATCTCTCACTAAGGAAGGCCTCACAAATTGGAAATGGACTAGTGAGCATCAGCATGCTTTTGAACTGTTAAAAGCAGCCTTAATGCAGCCTCCGGCTCTCATGATTCCTAATGAGCACAAGCCCTATAGACTCTACGTACATGAGAATAAGGGCATTGCTTCGGGAGTTCTAACTCAGCCAGTAGGCCCAACCTGGAAACCTGTGGGCTATTACTCAAAGGTACTGGACCCGGTAGCCAAGGGATGGCCGGCTTGCCTGCGAGCTGTAGCAGCAACTGCAACCATAGTGACAGAAACCCAAAAGATAGCAATGGGAGCAGATATGGACATACACACCCCACATGGGGTCCCCCAGATTCTTGGAATAGAAGGTGGGAAATTCTTAAGCCCTTCTTGACAATCCAGATATGAAATCTTCCTATTGTCTAACCAAGGGCTTACATTTAAACATACTACAGCTTTAAATCCAGCTACCCTTCTCCCTCAGCCAGGACCACCTAACCATGATTGTTTAGAAGTACTTACAGAGACGGTGCTAATTCGACCAGACCTGCAGGACGATCCTCTGGAAAACCCAGACAAGGAATTTTTCGTGGACGGATCTAGCAGTATGGTACAAGGCACCAGACAGACGGGCTGCGCTGTTGTGACCCTGACTGAAATACTGTGGAAGGAAAAGCTCCCCGCCAGCTGGTCAGCGCAAGCAGCAGAACTCACTGCATTGACACGAGCCCTCTGGCTGGGGACAGACAAGAGGTCTGTATTGTCTTTTCTCCACAGATTCGCTGCACCCTTCCAGAGTCTGCCCCTGGACACTCCTATCCACAACTTCCAGCCAGGAGATCAGGTGTTGGTACAGAAGTGGAAAAAGGACCCTTTGTCTGAGAGGTGGGATGGACCTTGTCAAGTTTTACTCACAACACACACGGCTGTAAAACTTGACAACAGTGACAAATGGACACATTGTTCACGTATTAAAAAGTACACCCCACCTCTCCTCCAGAATCCTGAGACTCCACCTAAGGACGACTGGACTGTTACTCACCAGGATCCTCTGCGACTCCGACTTAACCGTGTTCAGTAACATGTTTGTGTTCCACATTTTAATTGGATATGTCTTTGCATGTAGTATGTATAATTTAACCCCTAGAGGTTTCCAAGCATATGAAAACACTTGGGTATCATTGGCAAGGTTAGCCTTAAATTCATCTGTCTTTTGCCTGCCAAATACATATGCTGTAGGTAAAATTATGGAAACATGTTTTCTTGGCATTAGTACAACCCTTCCACATTGAAAAATTACACACACTTAAAAATTTTTGCCAAAACAATGACGTATGATGATTTGTATGAAATGGGCCAAATAATGAGAAGCCCATCTGCCAAGATGTTTTCATTTTTGGTTGCAAATGTAACACCAGCTGCCCAGTGTGTCACTTTTGAAGGTGCCACTCAGTATATTCATGATCTTACAAACAAAGAGTTGGTCTGTAATCAGACCACTACTCAGTCATTTGCTTATGCACCCATGCTTCTCCCCCCTGGCTGGTTTTTCCTTTGTGGGCGCACCGCTTATTCATATGTACCAGCTAACAGCTCGCGTGGGCCCTGCACAGTAGGGAGAGTGGCACCCCTTATTGTCCCTGTTCCCCAACATAACACTAAAAGATATAGACGGGGAAACATACCATTGGACCCCTCCTGTAAGTCAGACGTTACACTATTCTCAGAGGGAGAAGCAGACGCCCTCATTTTCTCTCTCATTGGCGTGCCTGGAATGGCAATGCATAATTACCATGCTATAGTCCACCTAGCCTGCACAGTAGCCAAGGCTTTGAACCTAACTTCCTCTATCTTGGCCCATCTTAACCAGGAAATGGGAGAAGTCAGGCAAAGAATGTTACAGAATCGTCTTGCTATTGACTATCTGCTTCTCAGACAGGGACACAGCTGTTCTGAGTTTACTGGCCTTTGCTGTTTTAATATTACTGATAAGAAAACTTCCATTGAAAAGGATTTATACAACTTAAAGGAACTAGTGCATGGGATAAAGCAAACTCAAGGTTTTGATTTTTGGTCATGGTTGCCTAATGTTGATGACTGGATAAAAACTCTCATAAAGGGAGGAATCTATTTTGTATTAATAGTATTAGTTATAGGACTGTGTTTTTCTTGTGTTATCAATTGTATTCCATTGTTATGTCAAAAAACCCCACCCAGGAGAGCTAAGCTAGCTCTGCTCCCCGATAGAATATAGGAGCAATCATCTTTAAAGAGAAAGGAGTTGTTAAGAAAATGATTGTTAGGAAAATGTAACTTAGAATGTTGTAGTATGATTTTAAAATAACCTTAGACTTATAATCTCACTCCCTGTATATGTACTATTGACCTCTAGCTTAACATGCATTTTAAACTTGCATTCACCCTGTCACAGATGTGCAGGCGTCATAGTGTCTGAGTACCCCTAAGTGTTTTGAACCTCCTGCTTACCAGACATGTAAATGAAATAGATTAAGACCAACAATGGATGTAATAAGCATTAAGTGTTCCCACCTGTGTAAGTGGATTGAAAGTCCCCCTCCCTTATCAACACAGGGGTATAAAATATCCTCACACATGTATTGAGTTGAGCCAGTTGTTTCGGAGATAAACCCTCTGACTCCTTATTGCTTCCAATAAATCTTGTTTTTCCAGAAATCTACTGAGTTATGCCTGTCCTTTGAGGTGTATTGGACTGAACTCCAAAGGAAATAAGCAGTTTTTGCAGCAGGCTGACGGGGCTTCTCTAGGCCCCTGAGCTCCTATTGGGGCAGGTCGGGGCTGACGGGGCTTCTCTACGCCCCTGAGATCCTGTTGGGGCAGGGCGGGGCTGACGAGGCCTCTCTAGGCAGCTGAGCTCCTATGGGGGAGGGCAGGGCTGACGGGGC
>VOCN01038251.1:0-11304 GCA_007922305.1 Dermatemys mawii
TGAGTCAGCTGCCCCTACCCTAAACAGGGAAATCTCCTAAAGACTGTTTGGTTGCTGGCTGCCTGAGCCTGAAGCCCAGGCCCCAGCCCTCTGAGACTGTTTGCCTTGCTGGCTGCCTGTGCCGCACCCAGGCTATAGCCAGCCCTCCCAGACTGTTTGCTTGTTGGTTGCTTGAGCCTGGAGGCCAGGCCCCAGCCCTAAAGACCGTTGTTATTGCTTCCTTGCTGGCTGCCTGAGCCTGGAGGCCAGGCCACAGCCCTAAAGACTGTTGTTGGGCTTGCCTTGCTGGCTGCTTGAGCCTGGAGGCCAGGCCCCAGCCCTAAAGACTGTTGGGCTTGCCTTGCTGGCTGCCTGAGCCTGGAGGCCAGGCCCCAGCCCTAAAGACTGTTATTATTGTTTCCTTGCTGGCTGCCTGAGCCTGGAGGCCAGGCCCCAGCCCTAAAGACTGTTGTTGGGCTTGCCTTGCTGGCTGCCTGACCCTGGAGGCCAGGCCCCAGCCCTAAAGACTGTTATTATTGTTTCCTTGCTGGCTGCCTGAGCCTGGAGGCCAGGCCCCAGCCCTAAAGACTGTTGTTGGGCTTGCCTTGCTGGCAGGCTGAGCCTGAAGCCCAGGCTCAGCTGCATCTCGGGACTGAGCGACCCGCCGGGTACCTGGAAGGCCTGAGCCGGCTGGTTCGGACCAGCCCGAGGGGCTCCCCTCAGCTTGAGAGACCGAGGGGGCTTACACGTTGTAGCAGAGGAGGGTTCATCCCCTCCCCTGAGAGAAGGGGAGTGAGCCCACCACAAAATCCAGAAGGAACCCCTCCATTCAGACGGAGAATGGAGGTGGAGCGACTCATCAAGTGGCTGGCCGAAAGCCAGCAGCAGCAGCAGCAACAACTGCTCCAACAACTCGGGGCGCAGCAGCAACAGCTCATCTGGGAACTGGGGGCCCAAACCCGAGAGCAGCAACAACAGTACTTACAGCGCTCACGGCCCTTTGGCCGAAGCTGGGACCTGCTGACCCCCAGGGAGGTCCCCCGGATCCAGTTGTGCCTGTGCGCCTGACTAAAATGGGGCCAGAAGATGACCCAGAGACATTTTTAATCACGTTTGAACGAGTCGCCACTGCTGCCAAGTGGCCCTCAGCTCAATGGGCTATGTTGGTCGCTCCGTATCTCACTGGACCCGCCCAAGCAGCTTATAGGGCGCTACCGGTGGCCGAGGCCCAGGACTATGAGCGGCTGAAGGCTGCGATTCTGGATGCCCTAGAAATCACCCCTGAAACGTTCCGGAGACGCCTGCGAGAAAAGACCTACCCCCCGGGGGTCAGACCCCGGGTCGTGGCCCAGCAGGTGCGAGAGGCATGCTGGAGGTGGCTCCAGCCCGAACAGTGGACAGGGGCCGAAGTAGCGGAGCAGGTGGCACTCGAACACTTCCTGCACATCCTACCTGCCCAAGGACGGACATGGGTCATGCGTCACCGACCGACCACCTTGAGCGCAGCGGCAGGGCTGATGGAGGACTTTCTGGTGGCCGACACCCCGGTTGGGCCAGGGCTCCGCCCTCCCTCGGCCGCGCCAACCCCGTCCTGAGGAGAAAGGACCCAGGACCAGTTCAGCGAGCCCCGGCCCAGCCTGAAACCTACCGACAAATGGAAGCTGGGCCTGGCTCGGCAAAGACCCCGACAGGAACGCGGTCTGCCGCTAGACATCCCCACCGACGGGAGAACCCCAGTCGCCGCAGCGCCTGCTCCCGGTCCGTCAGCCCTGGATAAGCCCTGACCCGCCAGCCTGGGGCCCTGCTTCACCTGTGGCCGCTTTGGGCACCTCCATCGAGAGTGCCCGGTGATGGACTATAGCTATGCCCAGGTCTGGGCCGGGGAAGCCAGGGCCCGGACGTACTCCCCCTGTAAGCTCGCCACCCCAGTGGTAGTGAATGGAATCCCAGGGTCGGCACTTATCAACTCCGGCTGTGGGCAGACGTTGGTCCGCCAAGACATCGTCCCCCCATCTGGACCACCCTGCGGGGTTATTCAGCTCCAGTGTGTCCATGGGGATGTGCGGCCTTACCCCAGAGCCCCGGTGACCCTGACTGTACAAGGGAAGACCCGGACCCTGATGGTGGGCCTTGCCCCACAGCTGGCCTACCCGGTTGTCCTGGGTAGGGAATGGGAAGACTTCACGGGGCTCCTGCGTGCCGCGGTTGATGGGGCCGCCCCGACGGGGACAGCCCTTGAAGGGGAGCCAGTAACAGAGGCTAACCAAGCCCCAGGTGACCTCGACAGGGATGACCAGTCAGTGAATCCACCACCCCGAGACGACCAAGACGGAGGTGAGCCCAGCTTGGAGGAGGCCCCCGTACTGACCTCAGACTTCAGTCAGGATCAACGGGAGGATCCCTCCCTCAAGTGGGCCTATGAACAACTGGCCAGGGTGAATGGAACCCTAAACCTGCCTCACCTGGCAACTACGTACCCTCACTTTGAGTTGGTAGGGGATCGCCTATACCGGCTAACCCGGGACTCCCAGACCAAGGAAGCTCGGACCCAACTGGTGGTCCCCCGCAGGCATCGGCAAGCAGTTCTGCGGTTGACCCACGAGGTTCCGGCTGCGGGGCACTTGGGCCACGGGAAAACCCTGGCCCGGATCCTGGCCCGATTCTACTGGCCCAGGGTACATAAGGTGATTAAGGACTTTTGTGACTCTTGCCTGGAGTGCCAACGGGCTGCCCCAAAGGGGGTGCCAAAAGCCCCTTTAGTGCCTTTACCTGTCATTGGCACACCGTTCGAACGGATAGGCGTGGATATTGTGGGACCCCTACCCAAGAGTGTGGCAGGGTTCCAGTACATATTGGTAATCCTGGACTATGCCACACAGTTCCCGGAAGCCATACCCCTTCGGAGTATCACAGCCCGGACGGTTGCCACCGAGCTCCTAAAGGTCTTCGCCCGAGTAGGGCTCCCCCAGGAAATACTCACCGATCAAGGGACCAACTTTACATCTAAGCTCCTGCGCCAGGTCTGTGAGCTCCTGGGACTAAAAAAAACTTCAGACGTCCATCTATCATCCGCAGACAGATGGACTGGTGGAACGTTTTAACCGCATGTTAAAACAGATGCTGCGGAAATTCCCCCCTAAAAATCTGAGCCAGTGGGACCAGTTGATCCCCCACTCTGTTACTGGCCCTGCGGGAGGTGCCTCAGTCATCCACTAAGTTCTCCCCCTTTGAGTTGCTCTATGGGAGGCAGCCATGGGGGCTGCTAGACCTTATGCGGGAAAACTAGGAGCAGAGGCCGTCCCCCTCACACAACATCCTCCAGTACGTCCTCCAGCTCCAAGAACGACTGGCCCAGGTTGGGGACCTTGCCAGAGAAAATCTGTGGAACGCCCAAGAAGCTTAAGAAACAACCTATAACCGGGACGCCCATGAACGGACGTTTTCGCCCGGGGACCGGGTCCTGCTCCTTCTCCCGTCGGAGGACTCCAAGCTGTTGGCACGGTGGCAAGGACCATACGAGGTAGTTCGGCAAGTGGGGCCAGTCGCCTACGAAGTGTCGCAGCCCGGTCGGAAGAAGAAGACCCAAAAATACCACGTCAACTTGCTGAAAGCCTGGCGCGAGAGGGAAGGGTTTCTGATCACACCAGACCCCCCTGACCCGGACCTCGGCCCGGAACCACCGGTTCCCACAGACCAGGACGAGCCACAGTTGGGGCCCACATTGACCAAGGAACAGCAGAAACAAGCCAGGGGGCTGGTAAAGGCCTTCCCGAAGACGTTTACCATAGACCCCGGGCAGACCACCCTCGTATACCATAACATACTAACAAACCCCGGGGAGGTCATGCGAGAGACCACCCGACCATTACTGCATCGCATGCAGGAAACCGTGGAGAAGGAAGTACAGGCTATGCTCAAATTGGGAGTGATTGAGAGATCGCAGAGTGACTGGCGCAGCCCCGTCGTCCTGGTCCCGAAACCGGATGGGACCGTCAGGTTCTGCACTGACTTTCGGCGGGTTAACACCATCTCGAAATTTGATGCCTACCCCATGCCGCGAATCAACGAACTGCTAGACCGTCTCGGCGATGCACACTATATCAGTACCCTCAACCTTACAAAAGGGTACTGGCAAATCCCCCTCAGCCTGAGCGCCCGGGAGAAGACTGCCTTTGCCACCCCCTTGGGATTATATTAATTCACCCGGATGCCTTTCGGCCTTCATGGGGCACCCGCCACCTTCCAGAGGCTGATGGACCACCTCCTGCAGCCTCACAAGGCCTACGCGGCTGCCTACCTGGACGACGTCGTGATCTACAGCTGCTGCTGGGAGGATCACCTTCCCCAGGTCGCTGCCGTCCTGTGGGCCCTGCGGGATGCTGGATTAACTGCCAACCCCAAGAAGTGCAAAATTGGTTGGCAAGAGACCACCTACTTGGCACACACGTTGGGGCAAGGGCAAGTAAAGCCACTAATAGGGAAAGTCCAAGCACTGCAGACCTATGAGGCTCCTAAGACAAAGAGACAGGTGAGGCAATTCCTGGGGCTTGCGGGATATTATCGCCGCTTTGTCCCTGGGTTCGCCTCAATTGCGGCTCCACTGACGGAGCTCCTGCGGAAGGATAGCCCTCGGCATGTGCGCTGGACTCCTAAATGTCAGGAAGCCTTCCAAACCCTCAAGAACAGGCTGTGCGAAGAACCAGTCCTCTTCAGTCCAGACTTTGGTAAGGAGTTTATATTACAGACTGACGCATCCGAGGTAGGCCTGGGGGCTGTTCTGTCCCAAGAGGTAAACGGCGAGGAACACCCCATAGTATATATCAGCCGCAAGCTATTCCCCCGAGACAGAACCTATGCCGTAGTGGAAAAAGAAGCCTTGGCCGTCAAATGGGCTGTGGACGCCCTACGGTATTATTTGGCAGGCGGCCCTTCGTATTAGTCACAGACCATGCCCCGCTAAGGTGGCTGCAAACAACCAAAGACACAAACCACCGGGTGCGGCGATGGTACCTGACCCTGCAGCCGTATGTTTTCACAATCCGACATTGGGCAGGGAAAGACCACATTAACGCAGACTTTTTCTCCTGGTTAGGGGAGGAGGGAAATGCCGACCCTGGATCCCTGGAGTCGGACTTGAGGGGGTGTGTGTGTAGTGAGCCCAAGTGGTCTCCCTCCGCTTGGGAGGACAAGAGTAGTGAGCCCAAGTGGTCTCCCTCCGCTTGGGAGGACAAGAGTAGTGAGCCCAAGTGGTCTCCCTCCGCTTGGGGGGATGAGGGAGCAAGGGAAACCCCGGGGTGGGTGGAGCCAAGGCCACCCCGCCCCTCTCACCAGAAGTCCAGGCGCAGGACTATAAAAGACCAGCCCTGCAGCCCAGAAGGAGGAGAAGCCGGGGAGGAGAAGGACGCCCGACCGGACCTGCTGCAGCCGGGAGGAGACCCGAGCTGGTGCTGCACTCCAACCCCCGACACCGAGGATGACTGGCCGGGAGTGCCCGCCGCCGTGTATCCGGAGGAACCGGACACCGACTGGACGGCAGAGGTACCCACTCCCTGAGTCAGCTGCCCCTACCCTAAACAGGGAAATCTCCTAAAGACTGTGTGTTTGCTGGTTGCCTGTGCCTTGAAGCCCAGGCCCCAGCCTTTAAAGACTGTTTGATTGCTGGCTGCCTGAGCCTGAAGCCCAGGCCTCAGGCCTCTGAGACTGTTTGCCTTGCTGGCTGCCTGTGCCACACCCAGGCTATAGCCAGCCCTCCCAGACTGTTTGCTTGCTGGTTGCTTGAGCCTGGAGGCCAGGCCCCAGCCCTAAAGACTGTTGTTATTGTTTCCTTGCTGGCTGCCTGAGCCTGGAGGCCAGGCCCCAGCCCTAAAGACTGTTGTTGGGCTTGCCTTGCTGGCAGGCTGAGCCTGAAGCCCAGGCTCAGCTGCATCTCGGGACTGAGCGACCCGCTGGGTACCTGAGAAGGCCTGAGCTGGCCGGTTTGGACCAGCCTGAGGGGCTCCCCTCGGCTTGAGAGACCGAGGGGGCTTACACCCTCACAAAGAGGTGGGGCTGGAATCGTGTGCTGACAGTGATCTCCAGCAGAGTGATCTCCCGTGGTGACTAATGCTGTCTTTTGGACATCTGTTGAGAATGCTCAGCCTCCAGTCCCTGAGAGTCTCCATGCTGATTAGCAGGGTTTGGGGTTATTACTGAGTCAATAGAGAGGAGATTCAGGTCACCATTGGCTGAGTGCAGTGAGGCCTGATGCTCAGTTCAATGGCATTGCTTTGTTCATCTGTAACATGACCATTTTTGAAGACTACGTCAAATGCATTCCAAAATTTCAGGGAATTTCTAGGCATCAGTGGGAAGAACGTTGTTGATTTTGGTAACAATAGGAAAACAGCAACACCAGAAAAGCCTGATTTCCACACCATGCCTATTAAATTGGTGCTGGAATCTGAAGGGCATTGTGACTTCAGAGTTAACTCAGCCAGTTGGTGCTACCTCTCTGCAGGTGATTTGCATAATTCAACCCCATTGGTGAAAATAAATCAGCAACTGAACCTGCAGGTTTCAATGGGAGAGATGACCAAGGAGTTAGGGTCAAGGTTATTGAAGGAAGTGGGTGGGTTTCTGGGTTACCTCTGATGTCACAATGCTACTGCTCATGCTCCTCTGCCTGCACTGCCACATGGGCAGTGACTGTCAAGGGGAAGTTTTTGCTGATCTGAAACTTATGACATAAGAAGAGAAGAGAGGAATGGCTTAGAGGATTTGACAATAAAATGTAGGTTTTGTAGCAGTATCCTGTGCAACTGCTACTCGTTCAGGGATGGAGACAGTATTCCCGCCCATCCCAGCACCCGTTAGCTGGGCCTACATAAACAAACAAGTGTCCAGCCCTCTAGCTCGTCTCCTTTAAAAGTGAGCAAATAACAAACATAAAATTATTGATGATATTAATTTTGCTGCTTTCTCTCCTTTAATTGAATATGTGTAGTTTATGATTCTCTTGAATGTAGTAGTTCTCCTAAAATCAAGGGGAATAAAAAACAATGCTTGTTTCAAAATGAAAACCCAAAAAAGGGATTTTTACAAATGTAAACTGTATTTTTCAAATTTAAATTAAAAATAAGTTTATTTTTTGAAAACCCTAACCTATTAGGGATTAAATTTGAAACTGACAACCAAAATTAATGCCTAAAGTTGCTATAACCTATTAAACGAATTCAAATTAAGTAAAAAAAAAAAATTAAGTGAAAAAAGTAGGAAAATTAAGTAAAAAGTAGGAAAAGAGTAGGTATTCTTGCCCCAACCAACAATCCATTGACTTTTTGAGCTCAAAGGACCCTAACACTCTTGACCTACACTAATCTCCCTACTGCCAGGATTTAGAGAAGACTCTCCATCCCCATTTTATAGATGGGGAAACACAAGAAAAGTTTTATCTACAATGTTTTGCATTGAAAACTAATTGGTTGATTAGAGAAAGGAAATGTTATGTGTAGTTACTGAAGTGAAATGATCCATTCTGGTCACATGTCCTTTGCGATTTATGAACTAGTAGATCTCTTCCCCTCACACCTAGGTTTTATTCACAGATTGAAGGAGGGGAACAAGTTTGCCTGCTTTGCCAGCTCCCAATCGGTTTCTTACATTTCAATGAACTAGTCGTTGAATGGAACTATTTCAATACTTTAAAAATAAGGAATTATTCTCTGCAACTTCTAAGGACGCTCCTGCTGTTTTGGCATTTTGGCTAACTTTGGTTCCAGGAGCTTAGCCATCACTTCAGTGGTCTGACTGGCTTTAACACACGGCAGTATATATGTTCCATTTAATATAATGTCTTCAATTCTTTTAAACTTATTTGAAGATTTTGTAATAAATGGAGGCCTTAATATAGGTGGTCAACTTCAAAGTTAATTTTAAGCAGATTATTTTTAATAAACCTGTGGTTAATTTACTTTAAAAATTCAGTTCATATTTTTAAAATCATCTATTTTTATCTACCCAGCTAGGGATAGAAAGTCCTCTTCTGTCATTCCCCAACCCAGGAAGGGCTGATCTTCCTCAATCCAACTCTAGCGTGGGCTCCTCTCCTCTTTACTGGGCTGAATTAAAAGCCCAGATCCAAATACTCACACTAGGAATTTGGATCTGACCTTTGATGGTCCAATGCTGCCTTGCACTTACAAAGCAGCTTTTTCTGGGTAAATCTCACAGCACTTTACAATAGTGGGTAAGTATTAAATACCCTTTTTATTGATGGGGACTGAAACCTTGAGAGGGGGAATGGCTTGTCCAAGGTCAATAGAAAAACCACCACTGGAAGCCAGGAGTCCTGACTCCCAATACCCCGTCTCACTCACTGCAGCAGGCCACATTGTCTCTCAAAGGCAGGAAGACTGGGAATAGGTGCTGCCTGCAATTGCCAGCTCTGGAAGGGAGCGTTCTTCTAGGGGTTAGTGCAGGAGCCTGGACACAAGACTCCTGGGCTCCATCCCTGGCTCTGTCACTGACTCCCAATGTGACTCTGAGGCAGTTCCTTCCCTTGCCCAGGCCACAGTTTTCGGTCAGTGGGGTTGGGGTCCCTTCCTCAGGGCCCAGGGTTTCTCAGGCTTCAGAAATGTGTGTAAAGTGCTAGGGGACCTTGAGCTGGGAGGCATCCTGCCTCCAGCAGGTCTGTGTTCTGGACCTCGGCTGTAGGCCTGAGTTGATCCATCCCTTGGCAATAAAACATCATTTTGTTTTCACAGCCACTGTCACTCTTCCGGATTCTACACCCTGCCCTCCTGGCAGAGCATTGTGCTGCCCAGCTCAGCACCTGAGGGCAAGGGAGAGGCCAACTCCGTGCATCTGCCAGCCAGCTCTATATCACCTAGAGCAAGTGAGTTGCACTTAGCTTTGTCCTCAGAGACTTCCCTTTTCTGCTTGGGAAGGGGCAGATATGGGCTGAAATCTCCACCCAATGAGACTGGATTTGCTAACACAGCCCCCTGCAGCCCTTCGCTCTGGGCCTGGGCAGCCCTTCCCTCATATGAGACTGTTCCCAGGCTGGGAGCCTCTGGGGGAGGTAGACCCTGCCAGCTGCTGACCACCCCCAACCCCAATCAATGAAATCACTGGGAACTGGGAGGGGGCGGGGGGCATTATGCCTCATATGCTTGGGACCTTGTGAACGTTAGCTGGGGGTTTCCAGGGCAGACTCATATTCCTTCCCGGGTTCTGTTCTTTCTCTAGCCTGGCAGGGAGTGGGACCTGGGGCGGGGGCTGGTGGGGCAGAGCTGCTTGTCCAAACTACCTGAAAACCCCACTGCTCTGAAAGAATGAGACTCTCCCGGTGCCACAGCGCCTCAGTGGTGAGGGCGAACTTTGGAAGCAGCCTGTCCTGTGCGCTCGTGTCCGTGTGTGTAGATTGCAGAGCCCCGCGGTGAGGGGGAGTTCACCCAGCAGAGGGGAGGTGTCGGGGGAACAGGAAGGCCTGTTGGTGAAAGGTTGCCTTGACTCCAGACTCATGGCTGCTCCCCACTCACTTCCAGGATGGAGAGGCTCAGGCAGGTGCTCCGGAAGAAGGGTGTTAAGGTGGCTCCACAGCCACTGAGAAGCGGCTGCCAGCTGGCCGAGGACAGGAGCAGCCCCTCTGTCCCTGCTGCTGGGGAAGCAGGTTCTGGGCTCTCCAGGGGGTTGAAGCGCCTGGTACTGCAGAGGTATTCAACATCAGGCCCTGAGGCACCTTCAAGGCCAACGTGGAGGTGGCTCAGGGTGCCGCTGTACGGGAGGGACCCCTTACAGAGCGGGAGCCAGGCAGAGAGGCTCTGGGGCTTCCTCTCCAGGAAGCAGAGGAGCCAGGAGCCCAGTCCCAGAGCCCAGCCAGACACACCACCCTTCCAGGCCACTGTAGAGCCCCCAGTCTGTCTGGAGGGCCAAGGGACAACAGCAGAACCTTGGAGGAGGGTGGGAGCGCTGAGGCCGATGGCTCCCCCTTGGCAGGTAAGCGGAGACCCAGAGGAAGGGAGGAGGATGGGGGGGATGGACTAGTAGCTCCCGGAGCCCATTGGTTCACCAAGGCATCAGCCCTGAGAAATGTGACCCCACGGACACCAGTGGGAGTGGCACAGCCCCGCCTTGTGTAGGGCATTCAGGGCAGAGTCTGGGGAGGTCCAGGCTCCTGGGGCCATGATGATGTTGGGGGTGGCCTGACTGCCTTGGGGTCCTGAGTTGGATGGGACTGAGGGCGTCTCTGCGGGGGCCGGAAGGGGCCCTCTCTGCCATGGGCTCCTTACAGAGGAGGATAGAACATTTAAGCATTCTCTCTCCACTGTACCCCTCAGCAGCACCCCCAGGGATCCCCAGGGACCAGCTGGAGGAGGAGGACGACAAGGAAGAGGATGAGGACGGGTCCCCACAAGAAATGGCAATCAGAGTCATCCAAAAACATCTGCAGTGCAGAGAAGCGGTACAAAACTCCCCTAGCTGAGCTGGCAACGAGTCTGTCCTGCCCCTTGCGCCATCCCCACCCTGAGAACTCATAACCTCCTAATGGGGGGCACTTCTCCCATGTTATCTGGACCCCGGAGGTGGAGTGTTTGTCCCACAAAAGCCAGGGTCTCCTCCTCCCACAGACACTGTGGTTTTGGAAATGGGGAGGGGGCTTTGCCTATTCTCCCCCATGGAGGAATTGAGCCCTGTAGCTGGCTTGGGTGGGGTGGGGAGGCCTCTAACTAATTGGCTCTCTCTCTCCCCCAACCCCACTCCCAGTGGGTGCGGGACAGGGCAAAGCAGCTCTCCTTCCTGCAGGCCATCCCCACCCTCTGCTTCTCTGTGCAAAAGCTGGGCCAGGACAGCCTGGAGCCACATTGCTCCAAAGCGGCCATGGTGGAGAGCATTACGGTGAGTGAGACCCGGTGTCTTGTGGGGAGAGAGCGAGACATGGGCCAGTGGGGGGAGATAGTGGGGCTGGTGGGGAGGAAGGAATGTGGGCATTGAGCCAGAGAGGGGGTTAGTTTGATGGGAGGGAGGAAAGGGGGGCCAAGGTGGGTGGGGGAGGAGTTATGTTGGCGGCATGTGCAGCACAGTTTGGCCTCCTCGGTGGGAAGTGCCTGTGGGGCCTGAATCTCACCTGCTGCTTTGTCTCCTTTGGGTCTCTCAGGAGCTGATTGCAGACCTCCCACAGGAGTGTGAGCCTAGTTCCATCATCTCCAGCTCCATGGCTGCAGTTTGCAACCTCAGGTACCAGAACCCTCCTGCCCAGCTGCCCTAACCCTGAGTCCCAGAGCCGGGAGTCACAGATCCTCCCCCTCCTAGGTCACCCCCAATTGCAGCTGTTCATATCCAGTGACC
>VOCN01038254.1:0-11048 GCA_007922305.1 Dermatemys mawii
AAGGATGAAGCGGTGACCCATCATGGAAACCCAGTGCTGTGTGAGAGAGAACAACTGAGAACGGAGCATCTCTAGTTAGACAGGTCACTCTCCCAGCAATTAACCTTCCCTCAGGGGAAACTCATGCTCCCTCTATACAACAACCTCCCACCCATCACATTCCCATTAAGAATGCACAGATTTTAAGAGGACTCCATCCCTAAAAAAGAAGCCTCAACAGCACAAATATTGCTCACCATCAAACCTTTCACAGATACTTAACTTTGACAGCTAGTCCCACTCTTAATATTTTCTTTTCCATTGTACACAGGCCTTCTCTCCCATAGAGCAATGCCATGACAGTCAAAGAGAAGTAGTCACAACCCTCCATGGAACACCACACTGCAGTACCAGATCCAGGTGCATCTGAAAATAAAAACAACCTTAACTGCAAACCTACTCAGAAAGCTCCCAATTACACAATATGAAAGATTACATCAGGGGCATACTGCTTCCTAAAGGGAATGGACGTCTACTGCACACCACACACCCTCTCACAGAAGTCCCCAATCTCCAATATGGGCATCCACAGACTGGTGGCCCTCCCACCTTCCCTCCAACACAGGGGACCATCACTAACTAGGATGCTCACATCCTCCTCAGAGAACCAACACCAAAGACAGGTAAAAAGAAGGACAAAGCAGTGACCCATCATGCACACCCAGTGCTGTGTATGTCAGAAGAACTGAAAATGGAGCACTTCTAGTCAGATAGGTCACTGTCCCAGCAATCAACCTTCTTCCAGGAAAAACACACAGTCCCTCCACACAATGAGATCCCTCTTGTGCCCATTCAGAACTGGCAGAGTTTACCAGACCCCCACCCCTAAACAATAAGCCTCCACAGCACAAATACTTCTCACCATCACACCCTTCAGCAGATACTTAACTTTGACAGCCACTCCCCCTCTCAAGATCTTCCTTTCTTTTGTACACAAGACTTCTCACCCATATGCCAACATCCATACAGCAATGCCATGACAGTCAAAGAGAAGTAGTCAAGACCCGCCACTCAATGACTCAACACAGTACTGGATCCGGAGGCATCTGCAAGTACAGAAACAAATCTACTCACATAGCAACCCATCAACCCTAGCAACACCACATGAAAGATGACCTCACTTGCATACTAAACAGAAGACACACCAATTATCCAATACACTCCCTCCCTCAGAGAAGCACCACCCACACCACCACCCCACCCAGAGAAACACTCATCCACATATTGTTGCCCACCACAGCAGGAGACCATCGTTAACTAGGGTGCTCACATTCTCCTTGGAAAACCACAACCATATAGAAGATGGACAAAGAATGAAGTGGTGACCAGTCATACAAACCCAGTGCTGTGCATGACAGAAAAAAAGTGAGAACAGAGCATCTCTAGTTACAGACATGTCACTCTTCCAGCAATCAACCTTCCCTCAGGGGAAACTCCCACTCCCTCTGCACAACAAGCTCATGACCACCCTTCACATGCCTATTAACAACGCAAAGAATTTACAGAACTCCCACCCCTAAACAAGAAGCCTCAACAGCACAAATACTTCAGCCCATCAAACCCTCCAGCAGATATTTAACTTTGACAGCCACTCCCGCTCTCAAGGTCTTCTTTGCCTTCCTATGTGGGCCTTCGCTCTCATACATCAGAATCCGTACAACGATGCCGTGACGGTCAAAGAGAAATACTCATGACCCTCCATGGAATGAGACTGCTCGGTACCAGATCTGGACTAATCTGCAAATAAAAACAAAGTTTGACTGCAAACCTCAGTTATAAACTCTGTTCACAAAAATCACACTATCAAAAATAACCTCACCTACATATGGCTTCCTTGACAGGGAACATCGACTACACATTACATCCCCCTCACAGAACCCCACCCCAAACACTCTAATCCACATGGAAAATGGCTAACTTTTTACATACCGATGGCCCTCCACCTTTTCCTTACACCACAGAGGCCCATCGCTAACTAGGATGCTCACATTCTCCCCAGAAAACCTCACCCATGTAGAAAAGAACACAAGAATAAAGTGGTGACCAGTGATGCAAAATGCTGCGTAGAAGAGAACCGAGAACGGAGCATCTCTAGTTACAGACAGGTCACACTGCCACCCAATCTTCCTCCAAGAAAAAAAAGCACACTCCCTCCAATAGTGAGCTCCCATCTACCCCTCACGGGCTTTTTATTTACTTATGGGAGTTCTCTAAATTCTACTCATTCTTCAAGAGCTTCAAGATCACAACTGCTTCTGGCCATCAAATCCTCTGCAATGTATTTGTCTTTGGAAAATGGACAGGAGCTCCCCCTCAAGATCCTCTTTGCCTTGATAAACAGGCCTTCACTCCCATAGGCTGAAATCATTCCCAAACATTCAGCGCTGGTGTGCCAGACAACAAGGAAAATAGTCCCAACCCTTCAGGTCACAGTGCAACTCAATACCGTATCCAGCACAGCTGCAAATATAAAGAACATTTACCTGTAAACACAGTTTATTAACTCTACTCAGGGGGCTCCACACAACTAAGCAAAGAAAAAAAAATACAGGTGAGATTAAAAGAAGAAACACTTACTAAATATTATAATATAAATATTATACCACAGGCCAGACTAGTCCTCACCTAATCCAAACAGAAAATGGCTATACATCTAAGCTACCACATCTAACACCCTGGACATACTACCAGTCCTAAATATGTGTGTTTAACTGAAACTATCCCCCCCTCAATTAAAATACTAATGATAACACATAAATCAAATACACGCTGAACAACCTGAAATAAAAGAAAAGCACATTACAGTGAAATAAGGAAAGTCAAATAATATACTAACAACAAATACATTTCATTGTTACCCCATATCAATACTCACATTGACTATAAACACCCATACAAGTGCCTATGCACATCTCTTTGCACCACCACAAAGCTGAATGACTTCCTCTGGCAAGACCCCAGCTTATATACTGCCTAAGCTCCGCCCTCCATTTCCCAGCATGCCTTGGAAGCTAAAGGCAGCTATAAAGACAGACTCAGGTGACACAGAAACCCCTTAGTTCATTCCTACCTTAGCAGTAGCAAGCACTATCCCTCTTGATGTATTAATCAACCTTTCCTTTTCTAATCCAAATTGCAGAAGAATCAAACGCTATCAACAGGTAAGACAATAACAACGCTATTTGACGGTTCTAAAAAGAAAATGCTATCTATACAGAAGAGGGGACTCCACAGTAGGTGCAGTCAGAGGCTGCTCAAAGAGATAACTCAACAGTTCTGAGGGTTGTCTTTGTACTGTGAGAGGGTATTTGGGGGGTGCAGTAATGTAAACATTAGTTCGCTGGTGCTTGAGGGCATAACTACAGCCTCACACTCAAAATGGAGGACAGTGTCACTCCCTGTCACACTGACCAGGCAGCTACCACAGAGACTGCACCATCCTCATAACAAACTTTAGGAAAAAAGGCAACCTGTACAAACTTCTACTTTGCCCCCAAGCTACCTCCCCACACCAACCCCTGCACGCCCCACTGCCTCCTCCAAGTGCTTAATTTACATAGACCCATGTCACAGAGCTCAGCCCCAGCACACACGAAGCATTGTATGGGTAGGCACCAAGCTCTTGAGGCAACACGACCACCCCCAGCAGCATCACAGACATAAGAGGTGCATAGTGTAGTGCCATCCTTACACCAGCAATGATGCTGCAGCTTGTGCTGCCTGGCACTCAGCCTACAACACAAGGTAGACCTCATGCTGTCTCACACAGGGACTCACAAGAGGCAGCATTTCAGATCTGGGTGGGGGAAGGAAAGGCAATTTTATTCATGATTCCAGGAGCTATTTGTGCACCGCAAAACTCCACGTTTCTTTCATATAATAATTTAGGTGACAGGAGTACTATATCTAATTCTTCTATATGAACTTTAATGAAAGCCACATTTTCAATGTACACATATCTATAGATAAGTTTAGAACATTCAGCCCATAATACAGCAAGACACTCCCACTCCTAAGCTTGAAGGCATGAGTTCTGGAGCTGTAATACAGCTATCACCAACACAAATTTGGATATATCTGTACTAAAGATATTTTCTCAATATGATATTTGTACACTAAGTAGATTTTTAAGAGTTTATTTAACACACATTATTACCACCACTATTTAGTCACAGTTAAGTAAATGTACTTTTAGTGCAGTAAAAAAACCCATTTACTAAAATAATAAAAGAGAAAAAACACATTCATCATGTATGTTTAAGAAAGGAAATTCATTTCTCTAAATATTTTTGCATTTATGTTTACCAAAGTCATGTACATGACTCACTAACATTTGATTCTCTCATGTCTATTACTGTCATACATACAGCTACATTTATTTTCATACAAATGTTAAGTTATTCTACAGATATCACTAAATATCTGAGTTTAAAAATAACCAACATTCAGCTGCAGTAAAGTTGTGACCGCAAGTACAATTTATGTTCTAGCACAGGGGTAGGCAAACTATAGCACACAGGCCCATCCTGCCCGGCCCCTGAGCTCCCAGCTGGGGAGGCTAACCCCAGCGCCACCCACATCTTGCCCTCCACCCCAGAGCCATACCATCAAGCAGGCAGTGCTCGGGCAGGGGCAGGAGGTCTCCATGCAGCTGCCAGACACACTGCTGAGCAGTATAGTGAGGGGGCCAGAGCCGGGTGGGGTAGAGAAGGGGCAGGGAGTTCCAGAGTGCAGTCAAGGAGCAGGGACAGTTGGATGGGGCATGCAAGTACCAGGGATCTGTCAAGGGGCCAGTTGGTGGATAGGGATCAGGGCAGTCACGGACAATGGACCAGCGGGCCTCCTGGGGGGGGGCGTGGGGCAGTTAGGGTGGGGGCCCGAATGAGAAGGAGCAGATAGGGGACAAGGAGCAGGGCGGATTGGATAGATTGAGGATTCTGAGGGGGCAAGCCAGGGGGCAGAAAGACGGAGGGAGTCAGATAGGGGGTCGGGTCACACTGTTTGGGGAGGTACAGCCTTCCCTACCTGGCCCTCTGCACAATTTTGCAATCCCAATCTGGCCCTCCAGCCAAAAGGTTTGCCCACTCCTGTTCTAGCAGGATACTATTATTTGATTGTTACTTTAAATAATGAATGACAAGGATAAAGCACAATATGATGATAAAAATCAGACACTTCTGCCAGCCACCACAGGATAGGAACTTTAGAACTCATTTCTACCTTAAATTTGATTCTTTGAGTAGTACAATTATGACATGCATGGACCACAAAAAAACATAAATTAACAGCACTGTAATCCTTAAACTTTGAAAGACACCATGCACACATAACAAGAAAGCATCTTGTAGCACCTTATAGACTAACAGAGGATGACATTCATCTGCTGAAGTGCGGCTTCACCCACAAAAACTTGTAGCACCTTATAGACTAACAGATGTTTTGGAGCATAAGTTTTGGTGGGTGAAGGCTACTTCATCAGATGAATGTCAGCATCTGTTAGTCTATAAGGTGCTACAAGATTCTGTTTCATCTCCAGACTAACACGGCTACCCCTCTGATACTCATGCACAATACCACAGACTCCTGTCACCCCTCCACACCCCATCTCACCAGAGGGCAGGTACAAAGGCAGGGGTCTTGTGACACCTCAACACCAGCCCCTGCCCTCTGCATAGCAAACAAGAGATTCCCAGGACCAGCTTGACCAGGGGCCTGCTCCAAGTATGGCATGGGGGCAATAGTACAGGCAGCAGAACATGACACCAGGGATCCATGGCCCCATTGTTTTTAATATTACTTTCCACAAGCCATATATTCAGGACATAGTACTCCCCATGACAACATGAGGTACTGATGACACAGCTCTTGTTTATGCTGGGTTACTACTACTTACACACCTTTTATTTGTGGAGGGAATAGTATTCAGGACACACCGCTTGTTTCCCCGAGGAATACTATTAACAACATGCCGCTTCTTTCCAGAGGGGACAGTATTGAGGACACATCGCTCGTTTCCCAGAGGAATACTCTTAATGACACACCATTTGTTTCCAGAACGGACAGTATTGAGGACACACCGCTTGTTTCGTGGAAGAATACTCTTAATGACAGACCACTTGTTTCCAGATGAGACAGTATTCAGGCCATACCAGTCATTTCCAGGAGGAGTACTATTAATGACACACCACTTGTTTCCAGTAGGAATACTATTAATGACCTACCACTTGTTTCCACAGGGAACAGTACTGAGGACACATCGCTTGTTTAGATAGGGGACAGTATTGAGAACACACCACTTGTTTCCAGGAGGAGTACAAGTAATGACACACCGCTTCTTTCCATGAGGCATACTGTTAATGACACACCACTTTTTTCGACTTGTTTTCTCGACACCACTTGTTTAGAGAGGGGACAGAATTGAGGATACACCGGTCTTTTCTAGGAGGATTTCTATTAATGACACACCCCTTCTTTCCAGAGGGGACACTACTGAGGACACGCCATTTGTTTCCAGAAGGAATATTATTGACAACACACCACTTGTTTCCAGAGGGGACAGTATTCACAACACATCTCTTGTTTCCAGGATGAATGTTATTGACACACCCCTTGATTCCAGAAGGAATACTACCATTAACAGAGGGAACAGTATTGAGGACACACCACTTGTTTCCTGGAGGGATGCTATTAATGGACCTCATTTATTTCCAGAGGGTACAGTATTCAGCACACACCACTTGTTTCCAAGGGGGACAGTATTGAGGACACACCACTTGTTTCCAGTAGGAATACTATTAATGACACACCACTTGTTTCCAGTAGGAATACTATTAATGACACACCACTTGTTTCCAGTAGGAATACTATTGACACACCACTTGTTTCCAGTAGGAATATTATTAATGACACACCACTTGTTTCCAAGACGAGTATTAATGACACACCATTTGTTTCCAGAGGGGAAAGTACTGAGGACACACTGCTTGTTTTGAGAGCGGACAATATTCAGGACACACCACTTGTTTCCAGGACGACTACAATTAATGACACGCTGCTTGTTTCCAGAGGGGACAGTATTGAGGGCACACCACGTGTTTCCAGAGGGGAAACGATTGAGGGCACACGGTTCGTTTCTAGGAGCAATACTCTTAATGACACACCACTTATGTCCAGACGGGACAGTATGCAGGACACACCACTTGTTTCCAGAGGGGACAATATTGACAACATGCCATTTGTTTACAGGAGAAGTACTCTTAATAACATATCACTCATTTCCCAAAGGAATACTATTAATGGCACACCACTTGTTTCCAGAGGGCACAGGATTGCGGACACACCACTTCGTTCCTGGAAGATTATTATTGACAGACCACTTGTTTCCAGAGGGGACAGTATTCAGGGCATACTGCTTGTTTCCAGGAGGAGTACTATTAATGGTACCCCACTTGTTTCCAGAGGGAACAGTATGCAAGACACACCACTTGTTTCCAGGAGGAGTACTATTAATGACACACTGCTTGTTTCCATGAGAAAGATTATTAACGATGCACCACTTTTTTCCGGAGGGGACAGTATGTAGGACACACCACTTGTTTTGAGCAGGAACACTATTCAGGACACACCACTTATTTCTAGGAGGACTACAATTAATGACACAGTGCTTGTTTCCAGGATGATTATTATTAATGACACACTCCTTGTTTCCAGAACACTAGTACTATTGACAGACGGGACAGTATTGAGAACACACCACTTGTTTCGAGAGGAGACAGTATGAGGACACACCACTTCCAGGAGCAGTACAATTAATGATGTACCTCTTGTTTCCAGGAGAAATACAATTAATGACACACTCCTTGTTTCGAGAGGGGACAATATTGAGGACACACTACTTGTTCCAAGAAGGGACAGTATTGAGGACACGACTTGTTTCTAGGAGAAATACTATTAATAACACAGCACTTGTTTAGAAACGAACAGTATACAGGACACACCACTTATTTCCAGGAGGACTACACTTAATGACACACCACTTGTTTCAAGAGGGAACAGTATTCAAGTCGTACAACTTGTTTCCAGAAGGACTCCAATTAATGACACACTGCTTGTTTCCAGGAGGAATACTATTAATGATACACCACTTGTTTCACGAGGAGACATTACTGAGGACACACCCTTTGTTTCTTTTCTTTACTATTAATGACACACCACTTGTTTCAAGAGTGGAGAGTATTGAGAACACACAGCTTGTTTCCAGGAGGATTTCTATTAATCACACACCACTTGTTTCCAGAGGGGACAGTATTGACAACACACCATTTGTTTCCAGAAGCAGTACTATTAATGATACATGGCTCATTTCCGACAAGAATACCATTAATGGCACACCACTTGTTTCCGAAGGCGACAGTATGCAGCATACACCACTTGCTGCCAGAGGGGACAGCATTGAAGACACACCACTTCTTTCCTGGAAGAATACTATTAATGACCAACCACTTGTCTCCAGAGATGACAGTATTCAGAACGTACTACTTGTTTCCAGGAGTACTATTAATGACACCCCACCTGTTTTGAGAGGGCACAGCATTGAGGACACACTGCTTGTTTCAAGAGGGGAACATATTGAGGACACACCACTTGTTTTGAAAGGGGACAGTATTGAGGACAAACCACTTCCAGGAGGAGTACAATTAATGACACACCACTTGTTTCCAGAAGGAGTACTAATAATGACACACCACTTGTTTCCAGAGGGGACAGTATTTGGGACACACCACTTGTTTCCAGAGGGGACAGTATTTGGGACACACTTGTTTCCAGGAGTACAATCTACACGACACACCTAGTTTCCAGAACGATTATTATTAACACACACCTTTTTTCCACGAGGACTACTACTAATCAGATGGTCCTTGTTTCCAGAGGGGACAATATTCAGGACACACCACTTGTTTCCAGGAGGAATACCATCAATGCCACACCACTTACTTCCGGGAAGGGACAGTATTCAGAACACACTCATTTCCAGCTGGAATGCTGTTGACAACATCCTCCTGAGCTCCCCAAGTAGGGTGTCAACCCAACATCAAACATGCTTTCGCTGAGCTAATGGGCCAGAAAGACATTGAGATATGCCAAGTTTTTGTCTTTAAATAGCCATCCGGGAGAAAATTGTGATAATGTAGAAAGGTCTCAGATTCTTCCCCCTCTCCTTTCCCCCCTGCCGAGTGCAGCACAGCTGACTAGATAGCTGGGCATGAGCTGCTTGCAGCATTCAGACCTCCAGCAGCCACAGCCCTCCCCCACTCTCCCTCCTCCCCCACCGAGCAGGGTGGCAGAGTGGTGGGTTGCACATGTAGCCAGTGGCTCTCCCTGGGCCTGGTAAGGGGAGGTGGCATCTCTATGATACACCCTGCCACCCAGGCATGGAGGGGGAGGTGGGTACCTTCAGCTCTGCGTGCACAAAGCCCTACAAGGCAGCAGGAATATGCCTTAGCAGCCAGTGAGATCCCATGCCCCCCTCGAGGGGGAGAATGGACCCAGGCCTGCCTCTATTTCCCTGCAAACTGGCCTCTCCCAGAGCCTCCGAACCCCCATGCTCCAGTGCCTTGTTACAGGGGAAGGAGGCATGTGGAAGGGGGGTTCATCGTTCTTCCCCACACCCCTCCCATCTCCCACAGACACACCATCCCCACCCAACAAAGGCATCTACCTACTTGGGGAGGAGACTGCAATCCAGCACCAGGCTCAGGGCTCAGAGGGCGGTGCTACAGAGCTGCCGGTGGGTTAGTCACACAACCCCTCCCCCCCAATCCCCCCTATAAACATACAATCATCCCCCGGGGCAGTCAGGGAGCAGGCAGAGGGTTGGATGAGTTGTGGGGTGGGTGGGCTGTCAGAGGTGTGGAGAGGGGTTGGGGCAGTCAGGACAAGGAGCAAGGAGGCTTAAACAGGGGGGTGGGGTCCTGGGGGGAGCACTTGTCCCCTGGCTGACCCCTCCTGGGACAAGGAGCAAGGGGGGAGGTACGGGGTTTGGGGGGGGGCAGTCAAAAGGGGGCAGGAAGTGGAAGGGAGTGGATGGGGACTGGGAAGATCTCCCCCGCATTCCTCTTTTTTGATTGTTGAAATACAGTAACCCTAGTCACAAATAAATCAGACCCCTGGCAACACAGACTGCTACAGCAAGGATTAAACTACTCCCTGGGGCTAATTTAGCTACAACTCATCAGGAAAAAGATCATGGATAGTTCTCTGAAGATGTCCAAGCAGTGTGCAGTGGCTGTCAAAAAAAGCAAACAGGATGTTAGCAATCATTAAAAAAGGGATAGAGAATAAGACACAGAATATCTTATTGCCCTTATAGAAATCCATGGTGCACCCATATCTTGAATACTGTGTACAAATGTGATGATCTTATCTCAAAGAGGATAGACTGGCATTAGAAAAGGTTCAGAGTAGGGCAACTACAATGATTAGGAGATTATAACGGGTCCCATATGAGGAGAGATTAAAGAGGCTAGGACATTTTAGCTTGGAAAAGAGGAGACTAAGGGGGGATATAATGGAGGTATATAAAATTATGAGTGGTGTGGAGAAAGTGAATAAGGAAAAGTTATTTACTTGTTCCCATAATAGAAGAACTAGGGGGCACCCATTGAAATTAGTGGGCAGCAGGTTTAAAACAAATAAAAGGAAGTTCTTCACACAGCGCACACTCAACCTGTGGAACTCCTTGCCTGAGGAGGCTGTGAAAGCTAGGACTATAACAGGATTTAAAAGAGAACTGGATAAATTCATGGAGGTTAAGTCCATTAATGGCTATTAGCCAAGCTGGGTAAGGAATGGGGTCCCTAGCCTCTGTTTGTCAGAGGGGGGTGATGGATGGCAGGAGAGAGATCACTTGACCTTTACCTGTTAGTGGCCAATGCCAGGTGCCCCGGAGTGAGTGAACCTGTCAGTAGACAGGATACTGGGCTGGATGGACCTTTGGTCTGACCCAGTAT
>VOCN01038255.1:0-14525 GCA_007922305.1 Dermatemys mawii
GGGGGGAGTGGGGGCTGTGCGCTCCACAGGGGAACGTGGCAGGGTGTCTGTGGTAAGCACACTGCTATGAGAGGCATGGTAAAGGGACGGGGAGGTTGGAGAAAGGGCATGGGGTCCTGGGCGGCAGTCATGGGACAGGGAGCAGTGGTGGTTGGATGTGTCAGGGGTTATGAGGGGGCCTGTCATGGGACAGGGGTGTGGAGAGGGATCAGGGCAGTGAGGGGTCAGGGAGTTGGGAGGTTCTGGAGGGGGCCATCAGGGGACAGGGCGTGGTTTGATAGGCCAGTGGTCTCCAAACTGGGGTGCGCGAGACCCCAGCGCCACCCCGAGCCCGCCCGTGAGATCACCAAACTCCCGGGCAGGCTATTTTGGTCCTGCTGAAATGCCGCCGTGGAAAGCGGAAGCTTCCACTTTCTGGGGCAGCATTTCGGCAGAACTACATCCTGGGGCCTTCAGACTTTTCCCTCCATGGAAAGGGGCCATGGAGGGAAAAGTTTGAAGACCCCTGGGATAAGCCTGTGAGTCCCAGGGGTCTGTCCGGGGGTGGGGGTGTGGATAGGGCTCAGGATCCTGGGGGGGACTTGGAGGCTTCAGAATGGGCCAGTCAAGGACAAGGAGAAGGGATGCTTAAATAGGGGAAGGGGCTCCTGGGCAGGGGGGTTAGAAGTTCTGGGGGGCAGTTAGTGGCTACATAGACCCCCACCTGTGGAGTCTCCTCCTTTTTAATGTTTAAACATGGTAGCCCAACACAGTACCACCTGCTGGGGTAGGGAAGGCAGAAAGCCTCAAAGGGCCCATTGCCAGGACAGTGAGGGGCAGAGCTCTGCTCAGGGATTATTCCCTTCTTTAATCATTGCGGGGAGTGTAAACAGTGAAAGAAATTGCTCCTTTTTTCTATGCAGGATTTTTTTCCTAGGACTATAAATAACAGAACACAAACTAGCGGAGAATGGTTTTGATTCATTGACATCTGGATTACGGGCCCAGCACGCATCCACTGCACCACTCTGCTGTACAGAGAGATACATCCATGACTTATTCACAGTGCTGCTCTCCGGAGTTGGCTGAACTCACAATCTGTGCACTGGAGAGTTGTGCCCATGGGATTTAGACACTTTCTAGGCAGGTGATTATCCATGTGTCACATCTCCAAAGCTGAACTGAAATGTGGTGTCTGCATTCGCCTCTGGGATCTCCATAGTCTAATAATTTATCAAAACCAATCCATTCCCCCCGCTTTTCCCCTAGTGAGATCCATCCAGACACAGACACCCTGCCTTGCCCTGTTGTGCAGGGGGGCAGCCTGGGAGATGTACTTCCTGAGAGGTGATGGCAAGGAGAAGATGAGAGATAGGGGGAGGGACAGCTTGGTCTGGGAGACATCCCTTACCTGGGCTGGAGAGGGCGTGAGCACTTCTGGGGCAGGCTGGGAGATGTAGTTCTAGACTCTTCCAGTAGCAGAAGTGACCTTGGGTAGGGGGATACCGAGCCAGGCTGCGAACGTGCCCTGGATACTGTAACTTGTGCGGGGCCATTGGAGCCTCTCCCGGAGCTGGAGAAGAGTTTTGTGGGAGAGCCCGAGACAGGGACACCGCTGGGCTGAGGGAGGGGCACTCTCTGCTGTCAACAAGACCTGGGGAGGCCCAGGAAGGGGAGGCAAACCCCTGAGGTAGGAGAACTGGGAGGAAATGAATCTCACACCAGCCACGTGGTGAATAGCCAGTGATATTTGTATGTAACTCCTCAGTCAATTGTGAACCTTCCTATCATTATCCCTTTGAAATGATGATGATGGTCACTTGACTTTCCATCCCTGAGTGCCATGGACGTCTCCAGGTTGCATTAGCTAATCCCACCATTTGGCACTTGGAGGTGGGTACCTCTGTATGGTGCTGATTCTTGCACAGCTGTACAAGGCTGGCAGAGGTAGATACCTGCCCCTCTTCTTCACTAGCACTAATACCAGGCCAGGCTAGGGCTGGGGAGACAGGGAGCAGCAGGTTTCCCCTATTGTTTCCTGCTTGCTTTTTCTTGACCAGTTTCTCCTATTCACTAACTTGCCATGATTTTTTTATGCACCTGGCTAGCTCAGTTGGTAGAGCATCAGACTTTTAATCTGAGGGTCCAGGGTTCAAGTCCCTGGTCAGGTGATAAAATATTCACTAAGAGATTAGATAACTGTGTCTTGGATGTTACGTTCTGTCATCAGGATTTTGCATTTCCTAAGAAGAGCCTTTTTGTGTGGGGGACTGAAGGAGCAACTTCCTGGCAGTCAGGCTGGAGAATAAAGGCCTCTGGACATATAGCATGTTCCTCCCCTGCACACACAAACAACTACACAAAATAGCCCTAAGGAATTAGAATCACCTGCTGCCTTCCCCTGTCCTGCTGGATCCCAAAAGGGGAGAGAGAGAGAGTGAAAGAGTTTGCTGTGCTGAGCTGAGCCAGTGAGGGAAGCAGGAGCAGATGTCGGGCTGTCCCCTTCCCCATAGACACTGTGCCAACACATTGACTCTTCCACAACACACATATTCCCCAAACACACACACTGTTTCTCCACACACACACATTCTGCCCTGCCACAAACACTTCATTTGAAAAGCAGCTGACAATCTAGTAGGATGCCCATGGAACAATGGGATAGAGAAACCTGCATCATGTGATGCTGTACCGGCCCATAAGGCATTGCAAACCCTTCCCAAAGCACCCTGCGGCCAGTCCCATAGTGTGATAGCTACCCACAGTGCACTGCTCTCTGGGGCGATGCAAGAGTTGCTAAACTGGATGCAGTCTGGTGATGCAAGGAGCTTAGTATTTGATTAAAACATGTTAACTAAAGCAGCATAACTTATGCACAACAGCATAAAGAGGAGAGTGAATATCTCTGTGTCAGGGCTGAAGGTGGCTATGTTCCCTTTGCCTGACCAGTGTCATTGCATGAGAGATGGTTTCAATGGACTTGAATGCCATGTCTCAGACAGGAGACATAGAAAGATTTTACTGTTCATGGATCTGTGCAAAGGAAATTGTTTGGGGAGAATGTTTGCAGGAGATTATGGGGATGTTACTTTTTGAGATAAAAAGGTAAGACCCAGAACTAGATAGTTCTTTTAGAAAGCTGGGATTTAGACATATAAGCAGAGTGAGGACAAGCTCTACCCTGACATCTGCTAGTGAGTAGAGGTTGTGGAAAAGAGCTTCAAGGGCTGATCTCATTTGCATAGGCACACCCACCCCACCTAGATGGTCATTTTGGCTGCTCTGGGATCCCCAGTTTATCTGTTATTGGGGCAGGAAGAATAAAGTATTATTAGCCTGATTATGTGAATCAAAGACAGTGGAGCTGTACTAGGCCAATTTCTAATGATGGAGTGATTCGTCATCACTTAAGTAGTCCTCGCTAGGCAAGGGACATGGGTTCCAATGCCCAGAGAGTTCAGAAAAAGTAAGTGTTTGTGTTTTGTACAGGTTTGTTTTTGGGGTTGTAAATAGTAATTATACTCTGTTTTCTTTTCACTATGTAATAGTAGAAGTGTTTTTTTTTTCCTGTTAAGCGTGTGATAATAGACTGTAGAACTAGGTTTATTTTGGGCTATTGTTGTAACTGTAATGAAACTTCTCTACTCTAAACTATAATTACTGAGTTTTGTGTTAAATAGTAGGTGGCCCAAAGATAGATTAGTGAACAGCAAGCAGGGAGATTCATCTTTTAAGCTGATTACTGGAGAGAATCAGTTGATAGAGAGCTGCAGCAGAACCCCATGCAGAGGTGGGACAGTCAGTGTCAGTACTCTGCTCTGATAGGCAGAAGAGCTACCAACATATTTTGTTTAGAAGAAGGAAAGTCTGAGAAGGTTTTTGTTTGCACGAAGCAACGTGGTTTGGTCTGTCATTGTACCAAATGGGGAGAGAGTTGTTTGTTCAAGAATAAATGCATCTGAGGAGAATCAGATTTGAATCCTTGTGTGCAGAGCACAATAGATTAGCACTTCATCACTTTCACTACTAGGCCACCTCTTCTGAGCTGACTAAGAAGGGACATTGTGCCCTCTTATCCATGTCTGCAGCTCCTCTGAAGCCACAGTGAAGAACCAGGGTTGGGAGTGGCTCTGTGGCTTCATGGTGAGAGGGGTACAAACAAAGGTAAGGGGGGCTAAGGCCCAGGCTGGGAGCTAGGGTCCCAGGTAGGGGGATGGGTTGGGGAAGAGCTGGGGGTAGAATTGGGCTGCGTGGTGCTCCTTCCCTGCCCTCCATGGGGGCTGGCTTGGACCCTGAGGTGTCTTCATGAATGTTCCTCTGTGCCCCCCACAGGAGGCATGCCCCATAATTTAGGGACCAGGATAGCTCAGTGTTTAAAGCATTGGCCCATCAAACCCACGATTATGAATTTAATCCCAAGGGATGAGCGCTGCTGAAGGCTCTGGGCCTGGTGAAGGGAGATGAAGCCTGGCTGCTAAGAGCTGCTCATGAATGGCAGACTCATCTCAATTGTTTAGTAGCAGGCACCATCGCTTAGTTCAGAGGTGGGCAAACTACAGCCCATGGGCCACATATGGCCCGCTGGCCATTTTTATCTGGCCCGTGAGAGTTGGCTGGGGACCCCGCCCTTCCAGGCTAGAGCCCAGTGTGGCAAGCCATGGGGCCCCGCATTCCGGGCCCGGGGTCCGGGGCAGAGCACGGCAAGCCACGTGGCCCTGTGCTCCCAGCAGGGGTCCGGGCCAAGCGGGGCAAGTTGCGCTGCCCCCGCTCCAGGATTGGGGGCTGGGCCAAGCAGGACAAGCCGTGCGGCCCTGCACTCCTGGCTGGGGGCTGGGCTGAGGGTGGAAACCCCCTGGCCCCGCGCTTCCGGCCCTGGGTGCCGGGCAAGCCATGGGGCCCTGCATTCCTGGGCCGAGCGCGGTAAGCAGCGCGGCCCCCCTCTCCCAGCCAGGTGGGCTGAGCAGAGCTTGACAAGCCGCAGGGCCCCGCCCTCCTGGCAGGGGGCCGGGCCGAGCGCAGCAAGCCATGGGACCCTGTGCTCCCGTCCCGGGGTGCCGGATGGAGCATGGGAAGATGTGTGCCCCGGTGGAGCATTGAGAGGCACGGGGCCCCACGCCCAACTGATCAGGTAAGCCAGTTGGCGTGGGCTGTCTCCGGAGGGTGGTCAGGAAACAGACAGAGAGGCTAGATGGGGGTGGGGTTCTGGGGGGGGCAATTAGAGTGGGGGGTCTCTGGAGGGGATGATCAGGGGAGAAGGGGGCTTTGGAGGGGATGGGTTCAGAGGGGCATAGTCAGGGGGCGAGAAGTGGGTGGGGGTAGGATAGGGGGCGGGGCCTTCCATACACGGCCCTCTGCACAGTGTTGAAGCCCAGAGTGGCCCTGGGGCCAAAACATTTGCCCACCCCTGGCTTAGATGGTTAAAATACCTCTTTTGTAAACAGGAGCTCCTGGGTTCAACTCCCAGTGGTGCCTTCTTGGGCTTTTTTTTGTCATGGGGGTATAGCTCAGTGGTAGAGTGTTTGACTGCAGATCAAGTGGTCCTTGGTTCAAGTCCAAGTGCCCCTTTCAAACTTTTTGGGGATTGGTCCTGCTTTGAGCAGGGGGTTGGACTAGATGATCTCCTGAGGTCCCTTCCAAAGCTGATATTCTAGGATCAGTGTTTACACTGACCCCTACTTGCTAAACAGGGGTTAGTGCTGCCAAAGCAGGGGGGAAAGGAGAACAAGTGCAGGGGCCCTGGCACCAAAACCTTGGCCCTGCCCCCTTCTGACTCCAGCTCCACCCTCTTCCACAGCTTCCACCCACAGCCCCATCCACTAGTCACCTCTGTTCTATGCCTTTCCCCACTTCCCCACCCTGCTCACTCATTCACACACACACACCTGCTGTGGCCCCAAGACCAGAGGAGCTCTGTGCCCCTGCTGCAGGGCCCAGGTGGTAGGTGGCAGTGAGAGCTTCTCCAGCCCTGGGGCTGCTGTTGGGGAGACTTTTCAAGGGGGCCATTGGGTAAGTGTGTCCCTGGCAGAACAGGAGGAATTTCTGGCCATTTCCCTACTGGCTGGACCATGGTTCGAGTGTGTTTGTAGTGAATGACATTGCTGTCCATTGTTAATTCCCTGCCATGACAATTCAGACACACCCTTTCCCCAGCACATCAGTGACTCCAATAGCAGGGGCAGGTTTTCTCTGGGGCACTGAGATTTTTGAGGGAGTTGGTGGCTCCTTTCTTTCCTCAGGCTGGAGTAAACTCAGATTTTCATGCCACCCTTGATGTTTCATGGAATAACAACAGCAGCATGAAGAAAGAGGAGAGTGAATATCTCACTGCCAGGCGGACGGTGGCCACGTCCCCTGTGTCTGACCATTGCCACTGGAGGAGAGAAGGTTTCGATGGAGACCTGCCTATCGAAGGGAGATCCCCTGTCTGACCGCACTCTTCCCTTGTAATTTCTTGAAATAAACTGTCTCTGACTTCTTGCTGACAACTGCAGAGTGCAGCCCAGGAGAAGAAGCAGGGTTCTGGGTGGAAGGAAAGGAA
Organism: Dermatemys mawii; assembly: GCA_007922305.1. Classification (NCBI taxonomy): domain Eukaryota; kingdom Metazoa; phylum Chordata; order Testudines; family Dermatemydidae; genus Dermatemys; species Dermatemys mawii. The sequence continues at coordinate 6,518 of VOCN01038255.1, forward strand.
GCAATGGTGAGTCTGAGTGGGCTCCTTTCTAGCCAAGGTGGTGGTTTTGGGAGTTGCCTGTCAGCTGTGGGTGGACTTGTTGTGGGGAGATCCACTGCTTTTTTCTGGCTGACTTGGGGGCACCATTGATATTGGGAGTTGTGGCAGGGGGGCTGGCAGTCAGTGAATGGGATCCAGGAAGCCCCAGCCTGCCTTTTCCGGGGCCAAGTTTTTGGCTTCTCTCCTGCCTTAGGGAGCTCAACCATAAGCCTTCCCATCCTCTGCTGCAGCTCGAGCATTAAACCTTCCTGTGTGGTCTGTGCTGGAGAGAGCCCTGAACCTCTGTAGAAAACCTTTGTGGGGAATCCCAGCTGGAAAAAATTCTGGCCACCAGATCAATCTGTTAATTCAAATGGGGTGAGCTGGAGGTCTGGTGACTTAGTACACGGGGCCAGCAGGTCAAACCGATTTTCCCACATGTGGGGAGGAGGCTGTCGATGTTCACCCTTCCGGCTCCCTGAGCTCCCGCACCTCAAAATCCCTGTCGGCCAGCAAGATGAACCAGGATCCCAGAGAGAGGAGGCAAAGAGGTGGCCGGAGCCTCCTCTTGTGAGCCTGCCTCTGTCCACCTTCTTCAACTTTGCTGCTGGGCGCAAAGTCACTGGCAGCCAGTAGGTGAAGCGGGGACAACTGGGTGGGATGGCAGGTGGTGGCAGGACTCTTGCTGTCAGGGTTTAGCTGCAAACTTCCTCCCTGTGCTGCTGGGCCCTAGTCGCTTTCACCCACCGGGTAACCCAGGAAGTAAGGTAGGAATGGGGTGAGGAAGCAAGTCAGGCTGAGCAATGCAGCCAAAAATTCATCTTCTCTTCATGGCCCACTCAAAATCATGTCCTTTTTGTGCGCTGAGAAAAACATCCCAGACAGAGAAGCATCAGGGAAAAAAACGTGTCCTGTAAGTGCTCTGTACGTGCTGAAGTAGCTTGGTCAGGAGCATTTTAACCTGAAGATCAAGAGGTCTCTAATTCAACCGCAGGCTTTGACATGATCATTGGTCCCTTTGTGTGCAGGGGGGGCTGTTTTCTGAAGCACTGCAGTGCCCTTACCTGCCACAAGTCCCTTATTTCACACTCCCCAGCAGGAGAAAGCAGCATGGGCTTGTGTACTAAGGGCAACATAAAGTTGAATTCCTGAGTGTCCTGTGCTCTGCCAGCTGACCCATCGAAGGGCTGTCACCATTTTCAAACATCAGGGTCTGCCAAGGTGAGCGCCAGCCAAGTGGATGGAATTTGAAGGGCTGGGTAGAGGCCTGTGAGAGAGTCTCTGTAGTGTAGTGGTTGTCATGTTTGTCTAACATGCAAAAGGTTCCTGGTTCAGAAACATGCATGTTTACTTTTCCCAGCTCCCTTAGCTGTCCATCAAGGTTCTCCTCTTTCTGCCACTGGCCTGTCCCTGGGATACCCCAACCCCTGCAAGACAGAGGGTGGGGAAATGAGCTGAGAAAGTGCCTTGGAATCAGCTGGGGAAAGCTGAAGGATCTGGACCAGTCTCCTTTTGGAGCCTTGTAGCTCAGCTTCCTCTGCCCTTGGAGGTTGGCCTAGGGAGGCCAGCTCTTCCTGCTGGCTTCACTTGAATAACTTGCCAATGGAGGAAGTGAGGTGGGAATGGCAAAAAGAGGAATTTCGTGCTGGGGGAAGCAAGGCAGAAGCTAAGCTCACCTGAGTGTGGTTAACTGGGGTTAGTAGAGGATCATTTGTTCTGCCAAAACCTTGGGGGGGAGGGGCGGTTGGCTGCTGGGAGATAGAATCCAGTGCCTGCCCCTTGGCTTCCCAGGGATGGCTACTTGCAGTCCAGAAGAAGAGGGGTGGAAATGGGTGAAAGGAAGACAAGCAGAACTGAGTCTGAGTGTGCGTGCTCCTGTTCTCTTTTCTGTCCAAGCTGGGGTAGCAGTGATGGGTTTGACTGGCTCCCTGCCACACATGGGGCATTGAGAACCACTTCTCCTTTGTGGCCAACCCTTGGGCATGATTGATGGTTTTGGAGGTAGGGGTTGGGCTGGCTGAGAGGAACTGGGATCCAGAAAGCCCCCACCTGGCTTCTGACAGCCAATCCATGGAAGCGTGGTAGGCTGCAGGGAGTTAGTATCCTGTGCCTGCCTCCTGGCACCCCAGGGATGGCTACTTGAAGCTCAGGACAAGAAGCTGGGTTCTGGGTGGAAGGAGAAGAAGCAATGGTGAGTCCTAGTGAGGTCCTTCTGGCCAATGTGGTTTTCTGCATTAGGCTGGGGAGAAGCCTGTGAACCATGGGCAGACTTGTTCCAGTGAGAACTGCTGCTCCTTTCCTGCTGACCTGGGGGCCACCAGTGACAGCTTGTGATGGGACAAGTGCTGGCTTGAATGACTGCGATATAGGAATCTCCGGGGCCAAGTCCAATGCTTCTCTCCTGCATTGTGATATCAGGAATTAAATCTTCCAAGCACATGCTACTGCTCATGTATTAAGCCTTCCTGGTTGGTCTGGTGATTGCCAAATTAGATCCGTTGGGATTGCATTAGATTGATTATGAGAAACTCTCTGGCCTGGTTCCAGGGTTTAGCAAACCCCTTCACCCTGGGCATGTTGTGTAGGGTTTCTTCTGGGTGTGCAGTTGTGACATTAAATCACGAGTTTTTTACCATGAGTTAAAGCTGCCCAAACCCGCAGAGTCGGGATGATTGTCACAAGTTCCCAGTGTTTCTATGGAAGACAATTTGTTAAACCCCTGATGAGTGGAGTTAAATCAGTTCTCAGCCAGAGTCCTTTGCTCTTAACTTTGAGGCTATTGTCCCACCAAGGGACCATTTCCCACCTCTCATACAGAAGCACAATTTTCTTTGTACAGGAAAAGCAAGATGCTTTTCTGTCCCTTGTGCAAAGGAGGGTGTCAAATTCCATGGAACCTTCCTCTTCTGCAGACAGTGGATGAGCAGGGGGCTCTGGGCACATCCAGCCCTGGCAGGGAGATGTTCCCTCCCTCTTTCCTTCATGCTGTGGTTGTTATTTCATGGACTGTCTGGGATGGGGAAAGAGCTGAGTTCAATCCAGGGGGAGGGAAAAAAGGACCTGGAAAATCTCAGGGCCTCAGAGAAAATCCAACTGCTGCTACTGAGAAAACTGTGGTGCTGGAGATCTGCATGGGAAAGGAACTGTGTGAATTGTCGAGGTGGGGAATGAAAAACAATCTACAATGAGATTCACCTCATTAACCACACACACAGGCTAATCATCCTGCAGATAGACAAGTAACCAAGAGAGATTCTTTGCAGTTCAGCCATAGAAACAGTGACCCAATTTCACCTCAGAGAATGTGCTGGGGAAAGCTGGACATTACAGACAGGTGGAAATAGCAGATCCCAGAAACACCTGGAGCTCCCCACCTCACTTCTGCCACCAGAGTCAGGTGTTGAGCTAGTCACAGCACCTTTTCCCCACCATCTTTACCTTCCAGCAGGGGGTGGCAGCACCCCACACCCAATGCAGGGGAAAGAGCTGAGTGTATTGCTACACCTTGAGTCCAGGGCACACACTGTCCCTGTCCCACACATAGAATCTAGTGCTGCTGCAATGTGACCCCTAAGAACCAGCAACCTCCAGGACAGTGGGTTTGGCCCTCAGAGCAGTGAATGTGTCCCCCATTCTGCTGTTAGGACACTGGATGCTCTGGAAACAGGAGAGCTCTGAGTGTAACCCATAAAAGGAACAATCAGTTTGTGGTTTTAGCTCAGTGATAGAGCATGTGTTTTGCATACATGAGGTCCTGAGTTCAATACCCACTATCTCCATGTTGTCTTTTCACCCTATTATTTTGCTCACATCCACAGGGGATGTTCCCAGCAGTCTCCTTGCAGGAGTTTCAATCCTGCTCAGTGATGGGCAAGTGCCAATTGCATGGAAGATCTGAGGGGGGTTCTGCTCTTCAGTCACCTGGGTACTTTCAAGATTCCCACCCATGGTGCTGTTGGGACAATGGTGGATGAGAAAGGAGAATCCTCCAGTACTAGAGGGGAAGGTCCCATCTGCCGAGACTGAGAGGCAAGGAAATGGAGGGGCAGTCAGTGCTCAGAGAGGAGAGAGGTCAGTGATTTACACCCACCAGGGGACACTGTCTTTTGGAGGTGAGTGCAGCTGGCTTGGGATTGGGCTGACGATGGGTGTAAAAAAGGCTGGAGACAATGATAGATGAGACCATAGAAGGGGAAGGGGAAGGGGAAGGGCAGCTCCAGAGAAGGTTCTGGCTGCTGAATCAGCCTGATTAATACTCTGCAACTAAAACAAGTCACCTGAAAGATTCAAATCTTACTTCTTTGGAAATTCTGCACCACTGCACAAGCACAGACTTCATGTACTTCAAAGATTTATTTGTTTCCCTGCTGAAAAATGATTCTCTTATGGGGAGGCAAAGGGAAGCCACAAGAGTGATCATGGACTCCTTCCCAACAGCGCAGGCATGTCGTTTTGGATCCTGGAGAAGGCAGCAGAGAGATGCAGTCTCATCACTGAGTCTGTGTCCCAGGGGAGGGGGCTGCAGAGTGATTTCCCAATTCTGTGCATCCAGTGGCCTGTGCTCCCACTGCCATGCTGGACCCTCCACATTTATTTATGGAGAAACAAATTTTGTGGAATTTTAAAATATTCTGCACAGAGTTTTTATTTTATTTTTTGGTGCAGAATCCCCTCAGGAGCAAAACTTCTTCAGCCGAACTCAGCTGCTCTGTGAATAGATTCTGCAGACCAACCTACATGGAGCAGAGTGTCATGGGGCAGTGTGCTGCACCCCTAACCCAGAGGGTGATGGATGGAAATCCTTCTCTGCTAGTTTGTGTATTGTTACTTACAGTCCTGGAAATAAATCCGCCTGTCTTTATTTGTTCCACATAGAAAAGAGGAGCAAATTCTCTTGCTGCTTACTCTTCATGGGGGATGTAGAGCTGCAACTTGCTCACCTCCAACGAGGAACCAGACCTGGTGCTGGCTGCTTCCAGGGTGCAGTGCAGTCTGCAGTGCCAGGACAGGAAGCCTGTCTTAGCTCCCCCACTGCGCTGTTGGCTGGGAGTCACCTGAGGTAACCTCGTGTCCATGCCCCCTCTCTCCAGGTCCTTTAGGGGTTCCCCATGGCCCAGCATGGAGCTGCTGTCCCTGCAGTGTCCATGGGAGTCACAAAGGGATGATGGGAGGTTACGAGCCCCCAGAACAGCCCTATGGGGAATACACACTCTGTGAAAAACGACATCTAGGAATGGGGATTCCCAGCTACATTAAAGTGGCAAGAAGGAGAAGAAACAGTTAATGCTTTAGAACAGTCTGGGGGCACTGGATTAGATTAGAACGTGACAGACAAATACCGTTAAGATGAAGCAGCTGTCCCTGTCAAAAAAATCATCTCCTGTCTTAGCTTGAGTGACAGCCTGAATGGTTCCTTATCCAGGCAAAGCCCACAGATTGGAATTAGCAGCAACAATAAACCCTCCTTTACGTAGCAGAAACCAACACAGACTACTTTATCCTATGTAAAAGGATAAATGGACACAAATCAGATATTAGGAATGGCAATATACAAAAACTAGGAGAAGAACACTTCAATCTCCCTGGACACACAATAGCAGATTCAAAGGTCACCATCCTGCAGCAAAAATAACTTCCAGACCAGACTTCAAAGGGAAACTGCTAAGCTACAGTTAATTTGCAAAATTGACACCATCAATTCAGGATTGAACAAAGACTATGAGTGGCTAGCTAACTACAAAAGCAGTTTCTCCTCTCTTGTGTTCACACCTCCAGCTCAGCTGCTAGAAGAGGACCTCACCCTCCCTGATTAGAGATAACAAGGTAGTTCAGCCGGATTGAACTAACCTCGTTATCTCTAACCTGGCTCTTGCCTACTTATTTATACCTGCCTCTGCATACTTCCACTGCATGCATCTGACCAAGTGGGTATTAGACCACAAAAGCTTATGCTTCAATACTTTTGTTAGTCTTTAAGGTGCCACAGGACTCTTTGTCACTTCTGCAGACCCAGACTAACCCAGCTACCTCTCTGATTCTTGTGCTTTCAAAGGAGCTGTCTCCTTCCTTCTGGGATAACATTTGTCAGTATGGTAATAGATTTTCATTTCTCTTCTCTGAGGGCAGAGATGGGGTTGGTGATACCTCAGGCTGGGATGTAGAGCCCATGTCCTCATCTGTCACTCCCACTGGGAACCTGTCTCTGCTCCCAGTTTACAGGCTGCCTCCAGCCAGCTCCTTGGGGCTGTGGTAGTAAGTCATTTGACCAGCATAAGTGGCACATAGGAGAGGGGCTTTTCCATGTACATTTGTGGTATAGTGGGGAGCATAGCTGCTTCCCAAGCAGTTGACCTGGGTGAGATTCCCAGCCAGTGCAGTGAGGTGATGTTTCGCCTGCTGGGAATCGGTTTAATTTCATTCACATTGTGTCAGTTTATCAATGGCAAGAGAGAATTAATGTCCCAAATCCCAGCAGGTCATTAAACACCCAGTGGAGTTAGAAAGGGGTGAGACTATACAGTGAGCTGTTGGAGTCATCCTTTTGTTTCAAAGTTTGGTTTATTTTTTTCATTTTTTTATTTACTTCCCTCTCCCTTTTGGACTTTCAGGTGGGTCTCCAGATTAGTACCCAAGAGTTCAGAGTGGGGAGAGAACCATGAGAACTTCCCTCTGCTTTTTAAACTCAGAACCTCTAAGGTCAGTGGGCATGTGAGGAAGTTGCCCCATTTGTAAACCATGCAGCCAGCCCCTAAATCAGGGGTCTGTTCCAGTTCTGAGTCTGGGCTACCAGGAGCCCTCCCACAGAGTAGGGATCCCACAGATTACAGCTTGAAAATAGGCCTGTAAAACTAACTCCTGCTCCCCCTGGCAGGGCTCCCCTAGACCAAATGGCCCTCCAGGCAAGAAGTGTCCTTGGTGCTCCCCAATACATTAAACCTTTGAATACCTTATTTTTATTTCATTGGCAGCTCATTTCATGATTTTGATGCACAATTTGGATGCATGATTTTCTGTCATATAAAAGATGATAAATTTCCATATTAGGATCTGTAAATCTGTATTTCTTCATGACATATAGAAATAAACAAAAAAATCATTTTCTTTAAACTATAGAAACTTTTTAATTTGAACAGTAACTGAAATGTACTAATATCTAGAAATTGAACTGTCACCAACACAGGGTGGACATGTATTAAATAATGTTACAATAAGAGACAGCGTTAGAATGTTAATCCGAGTCCTTTAGTCCAAAGGTCACTTGTCTCACCTTTCCCCTCATGAACTGAAGTGCAGCATTAGAGTGATCCAAGGACTGGCCAATGGCATTTTCAAGTGACAAAATAGCAAGCGATGTCAGTCTTACACTGGCCATCGTCCAATGAAGATCTGTGTTATTAAGCCAGAGCTTCAAGGTGAGGATGGCTCTGTCCACCTACTGCCGCTGTGCTGCTGAGCAGTAACTACGTGAAGCTGGGACAACAGGGTCGGGTGGGAAGTGGCAGCAGGACACTTGCTGCTGGGGTCTATCTCCCCAACTTCTTCCCTGTGCCTCTGGGCCCCAGTCACCATCAGCCACCAGGTAACCCAGGAACTAAGACAGGCAGAGGGCGAGGAAGCAAGTCAAGCTGAGCAAGGCAGGAAAATATTCATCTTCCCTTCATGAGCCGCTCACAATGACGTCCTTTTTCTGTACCATGACTGACAAAAACATCCTGGACACAGAAGCATGAGGCCAAAAAGGTGTCTAGTAGGTGCTGAAGTTGCTCGGTCAGACAAGCGCTAGACTGAAAATTTAGAGGCCCTTGTTCAATTGCCGGCTTTGGCCTGCTGTTCGGTCCCTTTGTGTGCAGGGGTGGGCTGTTCTCTGGAAGCACAGCGGTGCCTTTAACTGCCATGATTCTCTTATTTCACACTCCCCAGCAGGAGAAAGCAGCGTAGGCTTGTGTACCAAGGTGACCCATGTGAACTTTCTTTGTTCTCTTGCTCTTTC
>VOCN01038256.1:0-23212 GCA_007922305.1 Dermatemys mawii
CTGTCTTTGATTCACATAATCAGGCTAATAACACTTTATTCTTCCTGCCCCAATAACAGATAAACTGGGAAACCCAGAGCAGCGAAAATGACAATCTAGGTGGGGTGGGTGTGCCTATGCAAATGAGATCAGCCCCTGAAGTTCTTTCCCACAACCTCTACTCACTAGCAGATGTCAGGGTAGAGCTTGTCCTGACTCTGCTTATATGTCTAAATCCCAGCTTTCTAAAAGAATGATCTAGTTCTTTGTCTTATCTTTTATCTCAAAAGGTAACATCCCCATAATCTCCTACAAACAATCTCCCCAAACAATTTCCTTTGCACAGATCCATGAACAGTAAAATCTTTCTATGTCTCCTGTCTGAGACATGGCATTCAACTCCATTGAAACCATCTCTCATGCAATGACAATGGTCAGGCAGAGGGAACATGACCACCTTCAGCCCTGACACTGAGATATTCACTCTCCTCTTTAAGCTGTTATGCATAAGTTATGCTGCTTTAGTTAACATATTTTAATCAAATACTAAGCTCCTTGCGTCACCAGACTGCATCCAGTTCAGCAATTCTTACATAGCCCCAGAGAGTAGTGCACTGTGGGAAGCTATCACACTATGGGACTGGCCACAGGGTGCTTTGGGAAGGGTTTGCAATGCCTCATGGGCCAGTACAGCATCACATGATGCAGGTTTCTCTATCCCATTGTTCCATGGGCATCCTACTAGATTGCCAGCTGCTTTTGAAATGAAGTGTTTGCAGCAGGGCAGAGTGTGTGTGTGTGGAGAAATAGTGTGTGTGTTTGGGGAATATGTGTGTTGCGGAAGAGTCAATGTGTTGGCACCTTCTCTCTGGTCAGGCAGCTGCTGGAAGCAACCGGTCCTGAGGCAGGAGGAAGGGGACAGCCCAACATCTGCTTCTGCTTCCATCACTGGCTCAGCTCAGCACAGCAAACTCTGTCACTCTCTCTCTCTCTCTCTCTCTCCCTCTCTCTCTCCCCCCTTTGGGGATCCAGCAGGACAGGGGAAGGCAGCAGGTGATTCTAATTCCTTAGGGCTATTTTGTGTAGTTGTGTGTGTGTGTGCAGGGGAGGAACATGCTGTATGTCCAGAGGCCTTTATTCTCCAGCCTGGATGCCAGGAAGTTGCTCTTTCAGTCCCACACACAAAAAGGTTCTTCTTAGGAAATGCAAAATCCTGAAGACAGAAAGTAACATCTAAGAGACAGACAATTAATTGCTTAGTGAATATTTCATCACCTGACCAGGGACTTGAACCCTGGACCCTCAGATTAAAAGTCTGATGCTCTACCAACTGAGCTAGCCATGCTCATGAAAAACAGCACCAAGTTAGTGCATAGGAGAAACTGGTCATGAAAAAGCAAGCAGGAAACAATAGGGGAAACCTGCTGCTCCCTGTCTCCCCAGCCCTAGCCTGGCCTGGTATTAGTGCTAGTGAAGAAGAGGGGCAAGTATCTACCTCTGCCAGCCTTGCACAGCTGTGCAAGAATCAGCACCATACAGAGGTACCCACCTGCAAGTGCCAAATGGATGGATTGGCTAATGCAACCTGGAGATGTCCATGGCACTCAGGGATAGAAAGTCAAGTGACCATCATCATCATTTCAAAGGGATAATGATAGGAAGGTTCACAATTGACTGAGTCGTTACATACAAATATCACTGGCTATTCACCACGTGGCTGGTGTGAGATTCATTTCCTCCCAGTTCTCCTACCTCAGGCGTTTGTCTCTCCTTCCTGGGCCTCCCCAGGTCTTGTTGACAGCAGAGAGTGCCCCTCCCCCAGCCCAGCGGTGTCCCTGTCTCAGGATCTCCCACAAAACTCTTCTCTGGCTACGGGAGAGGCTCCAATGGCCTCTCACATGTTACAGTATCCAGGGCACGTTCGCAGCCTGGCTCGGTTACACCCTGCTCAAGGTCACTTTTCCTCATGGGAGAGTCAGGAACTACATCTCCCCGCCTGCCCCAGCAGTGCTTCTGCCCTCTCCAGCCCAGGTAAAGGATGTCTCCTAGGCCAGACTGACCTTCCCCCACCTCTCATCCTCTCCTTGCCAGCACGTCTCAGGAACTACATCTCCCAGGCTGCCCCCCTGCAAAACGGGGAAAGGCAGGGTGTCTGTGTCTAGCTGGATCTCACTAGGGGAAAAGTGGGGGAAAGGGGCTGGTTTTGGTGAATTATTAGATTAACGAGACCCCGGAGGAGAATGCCGCCACCACATTTCAGTTCAGCTTTGGAGATGTGACACATGGACAATCACCTGCCTAGAAAGTGTCTAAATCCCATGGGCACAACTCTCCAGTGCATAGCTTGTGAGCTCAGTCAACTCTGGAGAGCAGCACTGTGAATAAGTCACAGCAGTAGCTCCATGGATGGTGCAGGGGAAATGGGATGGGCTGTGTAACCCAGTAGTAGATGGATTAAAACCTTGTTCTGCTACTTTGTGTTTTGTTGCTTACAGCCCTGGAAATAATTCTGCATAGAAAAAAGGAGCAAATTCTTTCAGTGTCTACACTTCCACAGTGATTAAAGAGGGAATAATCCCTGAGCAGAGCTCTGCCCCTCACTGTCCTGGCAATGGGCCCTTTGAGGCTTTCCCTTTCCCCCACCAGCAGGTGGTGCTGTGTAGGGTTACCATATTTAAACATTAAAAAAGAGGACACTCCACAGTGGAGCTACCTAGCCATAAACTGCCCCCCTGATCACTCCTGCCCAATCCTCCTGGAGCCCCGTGCCCTATTTAAGCATCCCTTCTCCTTGTCGCTGACTGGCCCTTCCTGAAGCCCCCAAGTCCCCCTCTAGGATCCCACCCCCTACCTGTCTCCTGAAACCTATCCACACTCCTACCCCCCTGACAGACCCCTGGGACTCACACACCTATCCCAGGGGTCTTCAAACTTTTCCCTCTGTGGCCCCTTTCCATGGAGGCAAAAGTCTGGCAGCCCTGGGAGGTATTTCTGTCAAAATGCCACTGCAGAAAGTTTAAGCTTCTGCCTTCCATGGCATTTTGGTGGGACGAAAATAGCCTGCCCGGGTGTTTGGCAGTCTCACGGGTGGGCTCGGTGGTGGCCCCGGGGTCTCGTGCACCCCAGTTTGAAGACTACTGGCCTGTCAAACCATGCCCTGTCCCCTGACTGCCCCTCCCAGAACCCCCCCACTCCCTGACCCCTCACTGCCCTGATCTCTCCACATCGCTGCCCCATGACAGCCCCCCCATAACCCCTGACACATCCAACCACCACTGCTCCCTGTCCCTTGACTGCTCCCGGGGACCCGATGCCCTTTCTCCAACCCCCCCGGTACCCATACCATGCAGCTCAGAGCAGTGTGTCTACCACAGAAATGCTGCCACATTCACCTGTGGAGCACGCAGCCCCCGCTCCCACAGAGCACTGCCAGCTCAGTGCGCTGAGGCCACAGGGGTAGGGAGGAGCAGGGGAGGGGCTCTGGCTTCTGGAAGCCCCAATGCAAGTGGATCAATCAGGCCCAGCAGTCCTGTCAGCCACACCGTGGTCTGCATTGGGGGGAAAATCCCGGACGTTTTTAGATTTTTACAAATTCCTCCCAGACGGCTATTTAAAAACCCAAAAGCCGGACGGATGGTAACCCTAAGACAGCAGATCTGGGTGCCAGCGGGGGAGGGGGACCTGACGAGCTCCTTATGTTCTGCTTTCTTTCAGCAGCATTGAACTCACCAGGGCACAGTCAGATTCTGGATGCTCATGTAAAAGTAACAACTAGTGCTCAGCTTTAGTTCAGTTTCTTAGCTCTTTTGGGCAATCAATCTTTGATCTGACATGTAGGATCCCTGAATTAGGGGAGCTGGCTAATTAATGAGACCATAAACCTTGGAAATCAAATGAAATCTGAAGGCCTCAGAAGACCCCAAAAGGCCTTTGGGGAGTGGAGTGCAAGTCGACGAAGAGTTCCCTGCACAACTTACTTCTCAATTCTCCTTTTCCTGTATGGACCACAAAAGTCAGGCATCAGAGCAAGGTAGGGAGGGAATACCGTATGTGTGCAGTGGTTAGACACGAAATGGACTGGTACTGAGTGAAATTGTAAGTCTCTTATGTAGGCCTGAGGACTGTATGTTTGAGATACTTATGTGGGAACTGGAGGTTATAAGTGGGCTTTTAGAGGAAATTTAATTGAAAAGGAGCAGGAAGTGGACTCTCAGCTGCTGAAACAATCCTTCAACACCACACAAAAGAGCTCATGAGGTTTGGTGCACGCTGAACAGTTCAGTCAAAATAGCTCTGTCTGTCAGAGGGGTGTAAAAGGGAACCCCACTCCTGGGCAACACGGCTCTACTGACCTAACCCCAGCATAGCTAAGGGCATTTGGGGAGGCAGTGGGCCTAAAGTGATGGAAAGCCCTCCTCCACCATGGGGTTGTGCCAACCTAGTCTCTGTAGCACAGACAGGGTTGCCACCAAGAGAAAGAGCAGACAGAAAAAGCCAAAGTGTCCCCAGGGCAGGGGGTGAGCCTGCATGTTGAACGAGGTGACCAGATAAGACAGGCATTTTTGACAGGCCGTCCTCCTGAGGAGGAAAACAAGAAGGAGGGGCGGGCAAAAAGCTGCAAGCAGGGAAAGAGGCAGAGCAGCCAGGCAGATCCTTAGGGTAAGAGAAAGCACCGGTCCAAGACCCCAGGGTTGTGGGGCTCCTGACCCAGGGAGCTGGCATGCCCTGCCAGTTCCTCACTGGGTAGGGAGCTGAGCTCTGCGCTCAGAGTGGGGAGGCATGATCTCATTCGAAGCCTGAGTGCCGCTTTGGGTCCGTTCCGCTGGCTGTCTCCTCCTCTTGCTGTGGCGGTGGCAGCAAACGGTATCTGCTATGGAGGGCCAGGGATGAGAGAGGTGCTAGAAGAGGTAAGCCTTGTGGGGGCAGGTGGGGAGATTGATGGGCTGCACAGAAGAGTCCTGCGGGCTGCATATTTGAGACCCCTGACCTAGAGTAACGTGAGAACAATTGGCAATGATACAATCTGTATCACTGGTTAGTCTAACAATAAGGTTGCAATAGGAGGAATGGTATAAACATGATGCTCCCTGGTTCCCGGTAAGAAGAGCACACTCCAATTACTCATGGGACAATGGAGCTGATAGAAAGGACAAATGGGCCCACCTCAAAACTGGGCAAACTGCAAAAGGCCAAAATGGGCCCCTCACATGAACAATCTAAGGGATAAGGGTGCTGCAAACAGTTCAAACAGCTTTAAAAGTTACTATGTCAGAATCAACCAAAATATTAAAAGGAAAGAAAGTATTGATAGCCCTAAAGGCTTTTATCATCTTGAGCTCCATTGCAGATTCTCTGATGGTTGCGTGGGCAGAGTGATAAGAGGAGGTTTTCCCACACTCACTGCATTGATAGGGCCTCTCCCTTGTGTGGAGTCTCTGATGCCTAATAAGGTGTGAGCTTTGATTAAAGATTTTCCCACTCTCACTGCATACATACGTCTGCATGTATCCAACGAAGTGGGTACTAGCCCACAAAAGCTTATGCTGTTGAACTTTGGTTAGTCGTTAAGGTGCCACAGGACTCTTTGTCACTTCTGCGTACATAGGGCCTCTCCCCGATGTGGATTCGCTGATGGATAGAAAGGGCTGAGCTGTGAGTGAATTTTTTCCCACACTCAAGGCATTGATAGGGCCTCTCCCCAGTGTGAATTCTCTGATGTTTAGAAAGTTCTGAGCTGCCAGCAAAGCTCTTCCCACAATTACTGCATTGATAAGGCCTCTCCCCCGTGTGAAGTTTTTGCCACATTCACAGCATTCATAGGGCCTCTCTCCAATATGGATTCTCTGATGTGTAATAAGGTTGAAGTTGCGAATGAAGGTTTTCCCACACTCACTGCATTCATAGGGCCTCTCCCCTGTGAGGATTCTGTGATGTTCTGAAAGGGTTGAGTAGTCACATAAGTTTTTTTGAAAACAAAGGTTTTCTTATCTTTGTTACTGTATTTCTGATGATCCATAGTTTCACAATGCAGGTGGGACTTAAACCCACAACCACTGCTTTAGGAAGCCAATATCTTAGCCATTAGGCCACCAGAGCTCATATGAAAACAGGCCATGGGAGGGATAGATAGTCCCTCTCATAACTGCAGATTCCTCACAAGCCAAATACCCTTTTTATGCCCCTTACAGAAAAGTCTGCATCCCCTGTCAGTGAGGGAACTGAGCAGGTCCCTAACAGGTCAGCCTCTCAGGAGTGACCATGTGGGGCAGACCCAGGGTGAGGCTGGTTGCTGCTGGTCGGTTGTTGGAGTCAGAGCTCTAGATCAAAGCTGCACAGTGACCTGACACCCAGAGTTACAAGACAGACACAGTGACCCCCTTACCGGTCTTGGTGAACCCCAAACCCTTGTTACTAAGGGCATTTAGGAGTCTATGTCTCTTAATATCTCCTGGAAGCTTCCCAGCAGGCTGTGGGTATTAGCCGCCTCAAAGGTTAGCCTCTTGGCACTGTGCGAGCCGCCCCATTGCTTGAAGGCCCAGTGTAAACACAAATATAAGAAGAAGGAGGCCTGGTGGGGGGGGAACAGGGTTTTTATTAATTGATTCCTCTGTTATGGGCCCAGCACACGTCCACTGTGTCACTCTGCCGGCTTTTCATAAGCAGCACCTAGCAGCTCTGGGTCCAGGCTTGTCAGCAGCTGCTGGTCGGTGTCTCTGTGGTATCTTGGGTCAATGAGTTCAGCTGTTCATCGAAAGGGGGGTTTATGTTCCCCCAGGGCTGCCACTGAAGTCATGCTCCTCAGTGGCCCTCTAGGTCTGCTGGGAGCTGTGAAGTCCCCCGTTTGTCACCACAAAGGTGTCCCTCTTGGACGCTGTGGGGTCACCTGCTGACTGAAAGAGTGGGGGGGATGATCCACAAAAGCCTGTTTCCGAGCAGCCATGCCATGGACTTCAGCCTAATTGAAGTGCAAAGTCTTCAGATAACCTCATTTCACTCCCTCCCTGCGAGCAGCAAGGGAGAAATGGCTGAGACATGCTTGCTCAAAGACTGCCTCCATCCCACTTCCCTGTTGGCTGCTCAAAGCTCTTCCCTTCAGCCCAGGCAGCCACAGGTGCCGGGAAGATCCCTGGCAGACTGTGCCTTGCTTGAAGGCCCAGAGCAAAAAGAAAGAAGCACGTGCCTAGCAGAGAATGGTTTCGATCCGTGGATTTCAAGTTATGGACCAGCAGATTTCCACTGCATGGCTCTGCTGGCTCTTCCGGGCAAACTCTTTGGGCCTCAGCTGAACCCACTGAGGCCAAGAGGGACAGTTTAGAGGCAGCAAAAGGGGCTTTGGAGTCTCTCAGCCAGTCTTGAGGAAAAAAGGATCATAACCATCCCTGGGGGCGGGGGCATGAAGCCACCATCCTTTCAGTTAATAGCTTAGTGGCCAATTCATTGCACCACAGAGACACAAGCTAGTAATTGTCAGGGCTGTTGCTTAGCAGCCTGCACAGCTGCCTGTCTGTGCTAGAGCTCACAGGGTGCTAGTGTGGAGGCTGGAGGGTGGGTGCTGGACAGTGTCATTCAAGAGGCAGCAGAGTCGCGCAGTGGAAGTGTGCTGGGCCCATAACCCAGAGGTCGATGAATCGAAACTATTCTCTGCTAGACATGTGTTTTTTTTTCTTTTCGCTCCGGGCCTTCAAGCGAGGCTGTGATCAGCAGAGTGCCAAGAGCCTAGGCCATGAGGCAAGAGGTGGCTGAGACCGTGGCCACCCAGGGAGCTCCCTGGTGGCTCTGGCTGCCTGGGCTGAAGGCAAGAGACAGGCCTATGCAGGGTGAAGGTCTCCTGTCCTGGCCTGAGGCAGCAGTGCTTCCTCATCCCTTCCCCCCACACTGGAAGGCGGCTGCTGTGGGAGAACATGAGGGAGGCTTTCAGGACACTTGGCAGCTCTGGGTGGCTGTCAGGGAAAACAGCTGAGGCTCCTGACTTGACCTGCCATTGACTCATGTGGCTCTGTGCTCCATCAGCCCTGGGGGGAGGCATGACTCAGACTCAGACAGCCTGGCTGTCCTTCCCTGGTGAGCCATGAGGCAGGGCAAGAGCTTTGTGCAGCTGTGATGATGCTGCCTTTGTTGGACACTTCTGAGAGTATCAATTCAGCACCCACTGCTCAGAGCAGGGCAGGGTTTCCTTTACTCTAAAGGCACCAAACCAGCCAAAGAGAGAGGACAATTTGGGAAATCTGCAATGGAGCCATCTCAGCTCAGGCTCAGCTCCAAGCTCTGGGACCCCAGAAGGTTGGAGGCAGTATCCCGACTAAAAAAGGTCACTTGGCAGTGAAGTATTACCGTGGACTGAAAGGCAGTTCTCCATTGGTCCAGCAGCTTTGGGGCAGGGACAATAACCCATCCTGCTGCTTTCGTTATTTCAAAGGGGGATTTAGGATTTTCTTTATCAGGCACAATGCACAAAGCAGGACTTAATCCTGGGTGTAAAGTAAATGAGCTGCCAGCAGATTCTAGCAGCCACAAGGAGCCATTTGGTGTGAGAGCTCAGACCTGCCCCAGCCCAGAGGGGCCTGGAACACTGACCTACCACCTCTAAACAACCAAACTTTCATTAACTCTATGATCATTGCCTGTGAGTGTAATTTAAACCATTAAGCATCTGTACTGGGCTACCCTAAAAACCCTAAGAGCTCTATATCTTTGCTTTTGACAGTAGCTAATAACAGGTGCCCTAAAAACCACTCAACAAGGCACCACTAGGAGTGGAACCCAGGATCTCTTGTTTACAAGACAAGCACGTTAGTCTACTAAGCCATGGTGCTTTCCTCAACAAGTTGTTTGCAACTGTTCCACTTGATGGTCCAAGCCAACACCTTCAAATTCCAAAGGACAGATTTTCTCCATTTCTCTCAAGACCTGCAGATCTTGAGCAAGGTCTCTGCATAGAAACCCACAGCTGAGTAGACAGAGGGCTTCTAACATGCACTTTCCCCACAAGCTGCTGTGGTCATAGAGTGGTTAGTGTTCTGCATTTCAGTCACAGCAACTTCAGCTCAACTCAGAGTCATGGTTACCTTCCCATCAGCTCCGGACTTACCATTTGCCACTTTCCAAGACTTAGCAGCTCTCTCTATTCAGAAAATGCCTGATTACCTTGTAATTTTTGCTGCTAGAAAACACAGACCACCTTTTGAGTTATTCCACCCAAAACAGCTGTTTCATGGCAGCTAGCACTGGGAGGGGTAACTGTTCACACCTCCAGATCAGCTGCTAGAAGAGGACCTCATCCTCCCTGATTAGAGATAACAAAGTAGTTCAGCTGGATTGAACTATCCTTGTTATCTCTAACCTGGTTCTTGCCTACTTATTTATACCTGCCTCTGCATACTTCCACTGCATGCATCTGACGAAGTGGGTATTAGCCCATGAGAGCTTATGCTTCAATACCTTTGTTAGTCTTTAAAGTGCCACAGGACTCCTTGTCACTTCTGAATCTAACTGGGCATGTGAAGGTTGGGGGAGCCCTGATTTCCCACTCAGGGGGTTGTCAGGGCCCAGGGAAGGGGAACTGTTAGTGTTCCTGAATAATGGTTACCTTCCAGGAGGACAAATTGCCTGTTATCAGAGATGCTCCAGCCTCAACGCTCTTCCTTACACATCACTGAGTGTGAATGACTGGTCATTGCACTCTGCTCCTTGTCTGGATTCACTCTACTTTCCTTCAGAGGACATGTGCTATTTGGCTAGGAACCGAGTTCTTTGGGATAATGGCAAGGGGAAGGGGAAATAGTCTGTTGTGCAGGGTGATTGGTTTGGGTGGAGGAGTAGCCAGGAGCCTCTTTAGTGAGCCATTCCTTCCTCGAGGGGTGGAGAAAAAACCCTTGTGGAATTGCAAAATGCAGAATGAAAGACCATTGCTGGCTCTGCCACGCACTTTTTCTTCTTGGGGGAGCCTTTTTTGCAGGCCTGGGTTCCTCAGTTGGTAGAGTACCAGGTTCTTACTCTGAGGGCCCAGTGTTCAACCCCCTGTCCAGGTGCTCTGCTTTTAAGTTGCCTTGTGTGCCAGGAGCCAAATGACTCCTGGGGCTGTCCAGAGCCACACAGGGATTCTCAGAAGACATGGCCATTTCCTGGGAAGGTTCCTTTCTCCTGTGGTCTCCTTAGGAATGAGGAGATGGCTCACAACTACAGGAGCAGACCTAGAATTCACAGTCTTTGTTTGGATGAAAGTGCTGTGGGGCCAGGTGCTGAGAAAGCTCAGAGCCAGCACAGCAAAGATCAGGAGGGAAAGGGATGGGCTGCAGAGAAGCAATGAGTACAGGGTGCAAGTGTACAGGGGGTAAAAAGATAAGAATGGCCCTAGTGGGTCAGACGGAAAGTCCATTTAGTCTAGTACCCTGTCCTCTGACAGTGGCCAGTGCCCTAGATCCATCCATGTTGCTCATTCCAAGCTTCTTCAAACTGAAGTTAGGGACACCATCCCTGCCCATCCTGGCTAATAGCCACTGATGGACCCATCCTCCATGTTCTTATCTCATATCTATCTCTTTTTTGAACCCTGTAATAGTCTTGGTCTTCACCACATCCTCTGGCAAGGAGTTCCACAGGTTGATGGTGCACTGTGTGAAGAAATACTTCCTTTTGTTTGTTTTAAACCTGTTGCCTTTTCATTTCATTTGGTGACTCCTAGTTCTTGTGCTATGAGAAGTAGTAAACAGGACTTCCTTATCTACTTTCACTACACCAATCATGGTTTTATAGACCTCAGTCATATCTTCCCTTAGCCGTCTCTTTTCCAAGCTGAATTTTCCCAGTCTTATTAACCTCTCCTCATACGGAAGCCGTTCCATGCCCCTAATGATTTTTGTTGCCTTTTCTGAACCTTTTCCAATTCCAATATATCTTTTTTTAGATGGGTGACCACATCTGTACATGGTATTCAAGATGTGGGTCGACCAGGGCTTTAGATAGAGGCAACATGATATTTTCTGTCCTATAATCTATTCCTTTCTTAATTATTCACAACATTCTGTACTGGGCTACCCTAAAAACCTTAAGAGCTCTATACCTTTGCTTTTGACAGTAGCTAATAACAGGTGCTCTAAAAACCACTCAACAAGGCAGTACTAGGAGTGGAAACCAGGATCTCTTGTTTACAAGACAAGCACTTTCACATACTAAGCCATGGTGCTTTACTCAACAAGCTGTTTGCAAGTGTTCCACTTGACGGTCCAAGACAACACCTTCAAATTCCAAAGGACAGATTTTTCCATTTCCCTCAAGACCTGCAGATCTTGAGGAAGGTCTCTGCATGGAAAGCCACAGCTGAGTTGACAGAGGGCCTATAACATGCACTTTCCCCACAAGCTGCTGTGATCATAGACTGGTTAGTGTTCTGCATTTCAGTCACAGCAACTTCAGCTCAACTCAGAGTCATGGTTAACTTCCCATCAGCTCCAGACTTACCATTTGCCACTTTCCAAGACTTAGCAGCTCTCTCTATGTTGAAAAAGCACTTCCAAGGATTGCGCAGTGATGTCTTCTCTCTTTATGAGGTGAGATACAAAAAAGGAGCCTTACACACAAGCTATTTTCAGCAAGGAAGAACGGGCAGGTCAAGCCAGGATCTCCTGGTTAGTAGGAAGGCTCATCAGCCAGCTCTTCCCAAAGACCACTATCTAGAAGCCACTTCCCACAGAGATTGATTATGTTCACAGACCCATCCTGAAATTAGAGCAGGATATTTTAAAGCTTTATCTCATAGTAAAGTAACACACTTGTGGTGGGAAACCCCCCTCCTTGGGGTTTCCAGGCCCGTTCCCAGGTGGGAATAAAAGGAACTAGACCGAAGTAAAATCAAAGGCTCCCCAGTAGGGTGATCTTTATTTCTGCTATAGCAGGATTCCAGTCAAGCAAAAGCAAGAAGGGAATGTCCCTGTACCGCAGTACATGGGTTTTTACACCTTTTAGTATAACAAAGAAAGACACTTCTATTGGTCATTGATTACATATTACGTCAGTATAATCCTACACAATAGTCCCTTACTCTTTTCCTAAAAACAAGGGGCTCTATACAGGATAAGAAAATGATTACAAAGCTAGGTCAAAAGATCTAAAATTCTTACAAGACTGCAAACAAGGTCTGGGAAATAAGATAACACCACAGCTGTAAAACAGGACAAAGGAAGTTCAGTCATTGCTATCCCTATAAATTAAGAGGGGAAAGTCAAGAGTGGGAAAGGTTAATAGTACAGTAGTATTTTCTTTGCTCACATTTCTCTAGTCAAAGTACTGTGGTCAAGTAAGTAATTTTCCACACCACAATGCAAACATGTCATCCCAGACAAGAAAGCACTCCTTCAGTTCATGTTTATTGCTACTGATCTCCCTGACCAGGAGCCAAATGATTCCTGCTCATATCCACAGCCACACACAGATTCCCAGAAGCTCTGGCAATTCCCTGGAAAGGTTCAGTTCCTTAGGAAGCAAGAGACAGATCCACAGACACAGGATCGGGCCTAGAAAGTGCAGTCTCAGGTTGGAAGGAAGTGCTGAGGGCTCTGTGCTGAGAAAGCCCAGAGGGAGGGCAGCAGATATAGATGCAGAGGGGAGAGAAGAGAGAGAGAAACAATGAGTACAGAGTGCAAGTGTAAAGGAGGGTGTGGTCCCACTCTTGTGGCAAAAATCCATGGCTTGTACCTGACGATGGTGGAATTGGCTAGCAAAAGGATCTGAGTCCCCAATCCCTTACCCAGACACCTGCTGACCTCACGGACTCTCTTTCCACTCTTGTGTGTGGCAGAGTCCTTAGAACCCCAACAACACTGGGCCCAGGATTCCAGGGGGCTCGACACTCAACCTTGTCACGGTGACTTAGAACAGGGGCTGGGATGTCTCTACTCTGGGTGTCTGACTCCCTGGGAGGGCATCCCAGAGGAGTTGCAGGCATGTCCATCCCAAGAAATGAGAAACACGGTAGGTGAGGTAATATTTTTTTTTGGCCAAGTTCAGTTGGTGACGGAGACAAGCTTTTGAGCCACACGGAACTGAATTACCTGCAGGTCTCTGTGTGGCTTGAATGTTTGTGTCTCTCTCCACATAAGTACTGACACTTCTCTCTCACTGCTCTCAATCCCACTGAGAAGTCCTTGGAGGTCACTCTTTGCCTTTATCAACTTAGGTGTCTGGGAGAAACCCCATTAATAAGTGCTCCAGTAGCGCAATGGGTTAGCGTACAGTACTTATAGAACAGTGCTGAAGGAGGATATGCTGAGGTTGTGAGTTCGATCCTCACCTGGAGCATGGGCTTTTATTAACTAAATGGCTTCACTCCCTCCTTTGACCCCTTGGAAGGGAAAATTCCAGCCCAAGGCACACTGAGGAAGCTAGGAGTCAAAATGCCCCTGCTATAACTACCTCCTTTCCAGAGTGCAGCTCAGGATCTACACTCTTTCCCACCAACAGCCTCTGTGCCAGGGTCCCTCAAGCAGAGCCCAGAGTCCTGCCCAGC
Organism: Dermatemys mawii; assembly: GCA_007922305.1. Taxonomy (NCBI): domain Eukaryota; kingdom Metazoa; phylum Chordata; order Testudines; family Dermatemydidae; genus Dermatemys; species Dermatemys mawii. Next base: position 13,481 of record VOCN01038256.1, read on the forward strand.
CTTTGATCCCTGACGCCTAAGCCTGGGGAGAGAGAGGAGTGAGGTTGCCATTGGTAGAGGTTTTCTCTTCCCCCGCCCACTATTTCTGGTCCTGATCACGCAAACAGCAAGGAGCAAAGACCAGAAGTAGAAAGCACAGACAATGAGATGTTTATTCGGGTTAGTTTCCAAGCAAGCACATCTGAAGCCCTTCACACCAGTCGGGCTTATCTCTATCCACTGTCACTGATAGTCTGTTCCCTTCCCAGCTCTGATATGGTAGAGCACTTACTTCATATCCTCCATCCCGGCATCCACACTGCAGAGTGTTTTCCCCACGTCTATCTTCCCAACTCTGACACCACGGAGCCTTGCTTCTATCTCTGTTCCCTTTCCTACACTTAGCAAACAGGATTCCAACTTCCGCTTCCACTGCCTGTTTGTCCCCAGTTTCTATAGTAATAGTCTCAGCAACACTGACTTAACCAATCATTTTCCTGAAATTTAACTAACCAATTCTAACATATTGTAACAGAACTCTCTAACCAGTTATATCCCACTCCCTTAATTTACTAACAATATTAATTATACAGCAGACAGAAACAATGAGAGAACCAGACAGATTGACAATAGAAAAGTGGAGGCAATAAAGACAAAACATACAGATATGTGGGTTTCACAACTAGAACCATTGAGAAGCGATTTTTATACCAGACAGGATCCTCTCTTAAGATCCGTTTCTTTCTCTGGTGGTGTTGGGCACTATCAGGACAGGATCGTCTTCCTAACAGCCCAACATCACCTTATTTTAATGTGACTGGTTTGGGTTGTGAGGACATAACCATCTGATCCCTAGCTTATGGTTTCCTCTGTTGCTTAGCCAAAGGCCTAAGAACAAGACCTCAGACTCTTCTAGGGAGGGAAGGCCCAGACACAGGCAGACTGTGATTTGGATTTTTTTTTTATGCCTGGTCACTAGCTAAGTGATAAAAATACAGCTAAGTTCTTATAGTCTAGGCCTTTCCAGGCAGCCTGAATATCTCTATCCTAACAGCCATCAGTCCCTGGGGCAGAAGGATCCATGTAGCTCACTGAATGGTTGGTGGGCTGAGCTTCCCACTTGCTGGAGCTTTTCAGGGAGGAGATTTTGATGAATTGTAAGTAGAAGGAAATCTCCCCTGCTTGTAACCTTTTGCCCTTCTTGTATCTCTCAGCCTGTGTTCTCCCTGAGAAGGTAGATGTAGGGCACAGGCCTCCCCCCGACATTTCAGACACGTGCTCCTCCTCTACTCCTCTCACAGACCCCTCAAGCTCCTACAGGTCACAGCCAGCAGCCCTGACACACTTTAACAGTTTCCAACTGGGGGGCCTGAGCCCTGCCCCCTCCTCAGCACTCCCTTGAAGGAAAGCCGAGCACTAGGTGAGCACCTAACACTGACAGTGCAATTCTTTTGGGCTCTCCACAGAGCCCACATCGCTCTGCTGAAGGAAGGAGCCCTCAATAAGAAGCAAAAGCTCCAAACATTCCTCACACCCTGTCTCAGCCAGGACAGCCAGGTCAGCACAGCCCCGTGAAGGCAGAAACAGAGGCCAGGAGAGAGAGCTTCCACCTCCACCATGGAAGAATGCAGCCATCTGGGAGGAGCCTGCTATTTGCCCAGAGGCCTTTATTCCTCCAACCTGCGAGGACAGAGAGGATGTCAGGAAGTTGCCCGATCAATCCCCCACACAAAAGGCCCTTCTGAGGAAAGGCAAAATCTTGAAGAGGAAAGGTGATGTCATAAAGGACTCCGAGGACAGAGAAACTAACACCTGACGAGAGAGTTGAATGCTGGACCTTCAGAGTGAAAGTTTGAGGCGCTACCAACTGAGCTAGCAGCCTCAGAACAAAAAAAGAAAGTTTATGCAGAGGAGAAATTAGTCACAGAAAAGGGCCGAGGAAAAAAAGAAGAAACATGCTGCTCTCTCTCTTCCCAGCCCTGGCACCAAATTGTCCCATATTTCATGATGCCCATGGCAGCAACAGCCCTATAACTTGGCCAGCCCCTCAGCGGGCTGTAACCACTGCAAGGGGTAGGGCCTATCCTGAGGGTGTGGGAGCCGATCAACTCCCTCTGCACTGCATCTTCCCCTTCCCTCTGCCCCCACACACTCCCATTCCACCTCTTCCCTCAGCAACACCGCACTCACAGGCAGTGGTGGGAAGTGGAGCATCCCAGCCCCAGCCTTCTCTACTCCACTAGCTCCCAGCCCACTCCGCTTCCCTTTCCCCAGCCACAGTCATATTGCTCGGGTTGAGGAAAGGACCAGCCCTGGCTCTCAGAGGCAGCTGGAACCAGCACACCAATGGGTGAGGGATGGCTGAGTGGTTTGAGCATTGATGTGCTATATCCACAGTTGTGAGCTTAATCCTTAAGGGGGCCATTTAGGAATACGGGGCAAAAATTGGGATTGGTCCTGCTTTCAACAGGGGGTTGGATGAGATGATCTGCTAAGGTCCCCTCCAACTCTGAGATTCACTGGTTCTATGGCTGGAAGGTGGTGGAGTAGAGCTGGGTGGGGCCACGTTGCTCTGTTTCCCACCACTGCTGGTGAGGGGAGAGGGATCCCTTCCCCCAAGCAACATGGAGGGGGCAAAGGAAGCAGAGTGGGGGCCTCCTGCTTATCTGTGGGAACCAACAGCTCCTCCTGCAGAAGAGACCTGGGGTCCCACACAGCCCTTCCCTAGAGTGGCCAGTTGTACAGTGCAATAGCTACCCACAATGCACTACTCTCTGGGGCAATGCAAGAGTCGCTAGAGTGGATGCAGTCTGATGACACAAGGAGCATAGTTTTGAATTAAATCACTTCAACTAAAGCAGTATAACTCTGTAGTGTAGTGGACTTTTAATCTACCACCTTAACCACTCGGCCACAACTACTTGCTTTAGCTCAGCGTCTCATGACATTCTAGTTTTTTTTCTGACTGAGTGGTCATTTTCTGTTGTTGCCTCAGACCAGCTTCCACAACACACTCACTGCTGTGCCACTGTGTGTGTCCATGGCTGAACAGCAAGAATTCCTGCTCATTTCCCTTCTGGCTGGACCATGAGAGTTGCTGTAGATTGTTGTCCATTTCCTGCCTGATAATTCAGACAGTCCCTTTCCCGTCATATCCCCAATCCATCAGTGATTGCAATAGCAGGGGCAGGTTTTTTCTGGGGCACTGAGCTTTTCCAGGGGGTTGGTGGCTCCTTTCTTTCCTCACCGTTGAGTAAACTCAGCTTTTTCTTTCATCCTTGATGTTACATGGTATAACAGCAGCAGCATGAAGAAAGAGAGGGGCAGGGTGGGTTTCAGGGAGGGGCAGAGAGGTTGAAGTGGTGGGCAGGGAACGTGCTTTGGGGAGGGGTGGGGAGGTGCATTTGGTGGCAGGGTGGGGGCAGAGAAGTGTGAGCATGGGCAGAGCATGGCTAAGGGGCAAGGTCAGAGAGGTGTGAGCAGAGGCCAAGGGGGGATCAGAGAGGTGTGGGTGGGGGTCGGACTCATGGAAGGGGCAAAGAGGTGCAATCAGCAGGCAGGGTGGGGCAGAGAGGTGCAAGTGGTGAGCAGGGAGGGTGTCAGGGGAGAGGCAGAGAGGTGAGGGAGGCGGGCACACTTTGGGGTAGAGGGTGGAGAGGCACAAGCATCAGTCCACAAGGCCTCGGGGGAGGAGAGGCGCTAACGCAAGGTGGACCAGGAGGCCTCAGTGAAATAGGCAGAGTGCGGGTGGGAAGTGGCCAAACGGGAGCAAGGGTGGAGCAGTGGTGGGGCCTCAGAGGGAAGAGAGCGAGTGATGTGGGGGGAATGGGGGCAGGGCTGACAACAGGCAGAAGACAAAGAAGCTTGTGCCTGGGGCGTCATTCAGTCCAAAAAGGGCGGCACAATTCGGATATTTTTTTTTTGCTTTGGCGGTTTGGGCGGCTTTTTATTTTTCCTTGGGGCAGCAAAAAAGGTAGAGCCAGCCCTGAATAGGGGCAGCACTGTGGTCCAGGGACCGATGGCCCCATTTCTAGGGAGCTTCCAGCACTCACACCCAGCCTCCCGAAATGCAACAGTCACTGGCCACACCTATTCTCTGGGTCTTCACCAACCAAGCACTGCACCACGCTGTGCTGATGGGAGAAGGCCTCCTGTTGACAGAGCACTATCTACACTGAGGTTAGATTGATATAACTGTATTGCACGAGGGGTTGTACATTTTTGCACCCCTAAGTATTGCAGTTACACTGATATAATTTTGTATCATAGACCTGACCAGAGAATCACAGACACATCTTGGAATCAAAACTTCCCCTGCTCCTCTGCTGTACAGAATCCAAACACAAGCAACACTTGTTAGGCCCAGATGAGGGTGCGCAGAGAGTCAGATGTGGGAAGACACAATCCCTTAAGAGGTACCATGGCTTAGCTCAACGGTCTCATCTCGTATCACCTTGAGGGCCACGAGGACTAGTACATTAGCCCAAGAGCAGTATCACACACACACACAGACACACACACACACAGACACAGACACAGACACACACACACACACACACAAGCTGCTGCCCCCAGCTCTGCCTGCCCCCACTCCTCCCTTTCCATGAAGCTCCACCCCTGCCCTGTTTTTTCCCAACCCTTCCCTGCCCCCATTCCAACCCCTTACCCTCAAAAATGTGCTGCACACCCTCCCCTCCCCACAGTGCAGGGGGTAGGGTGACAAGACAGCAAGGGTGAAAAATCAGGACATGGAATGGGGAGTAATAGGAGCCTATAAAAGAAGAAGACCCACAAATTGGGCCTGTCCCTATAAAATCAGGACATGTGGTCACTCTAGCAGGGGGCAGTTTCTGGGCATTCGCACTGGCAGGGGGTGCAGCAGCCAGCACTGATAAGCCCCACTGTCACTACTACCCCCCACTCTGCTCTCAGGGACCACAGACAACAATCCCCAACCCTGAAGTGCAGAGTGGAGGCAGTGCCCAGAAGCCCCCAGGCATTACCTTTGCTGGGGGGCTGCTCCCACCACCACAGGAGAGTGGGGCAGACTCAGAGGTGGAGAAAGCCAGGAGCTCCAAGGGGAAGGTGAGCACAGCAGGATTAGCACCAGGAACCCTCTCCCTGCACCAGACCATTTCTTTGCTTGGGGATACTTTTGGGTCTGCTCCACCACTTTAGCTGGTAGCATGGTTCGGGGCATTCTGGGATTAGTAATACTGCTGGCCGGGAAGGCCCTAGGATCCCAGTGGAAAACAGCAGGGTGCAAACTACAACTCCCAGCACAACCTGGGAGAGGGAGGCCCCATGGCCCTGTGTTGCCATGGGTGCTCCTCCAAATACCTCATCCAAAGCTCCCATTGGCCACGATTCCCAGTTCCCATCCAATGGGAGCTGTGGGGGGTGGTGCCTTGAAGCCGAGACTAACACAGAGAGTTATGTGCCACCCCTTCCCCAGGGGCTGCAGGGATTTGATTTCTGCCTGCTGGAGCCACTCTATGTAAGTCCGGGGGGGTGAGGGCATTGCGGGGGGGGGCTGCCATGGGAGCGTGGCAGGCCGCAGATAAGAGCCCTGCGGCTGCATGAGGCCCACGAGCTGCATGTTTGAGACCCCTGATCTAGACTGTTCTCAGTGGTACCAGATGACAGAACAAGGAGTGATGGTCTCAAGTTGCAGTGGGGAAGGTTTAGGTTGGATATTAGGAAACACCATTTCACATGGAAGGTGGTGAAGCACTGGAATGGATTCCCTAGGGAGGTGGTGGAATCTCCTTCCTCAGAAGTTTTTAAGGTCAGACTTGACAGAGCCCTGGCTGGGATGATTTGGTTGGGGTTGGTTCTGCTTTGAGCCAGGGGTTGGACTAGAACCTCCTGAGGTCCCTTCCAACCCTGAGATTCTAGGATTCTATGACACCACCTCACACTGTGTCCCTGAGGTGTCAGGGAAATTCTCAGCACCTGAAGTCTCTGCTGCTCCTCTAGCATCCCCATAGATCAGTCATAGTCCTGGCTGCTGCTCCTCTCTCCAGAGTGTGAAAAGAGCCAAGTCAGTGAAGCCAGAGACACTGGTCCCATGGGTGCTATGGGGCTGCAGCACCAACAGAAAAAGAATTGGTGCTCAGCACCCAGTGGCAGCCAGCACCCCCTCCTAGCACCTCCCACCTGCTAGCAGGCCTGGCCTACAGACTCATCCCCTTCACCCCCAGAGCCTCCTGCCTTCCAGTGATCAGCTGTTCAGTGCTGTGCAAGAGGCACTGTGGAGGCAGGAGCTGGGATAGGAAGGAGTGCGGGAGGGAGAGGAATGGGGAAGGAAGGCGCAGGGCTGGGTAGGGTGGGAAGAAATGGAAGGGGGCAGGGCTTGGTGGAACAGGTGGAGTCAGGGAAGAGCCTGAGATGGAGCAGGGGGTGATGGTGCTCTGTATGATGTCCTTTCTGTGTGCCATGGCTGACAAAAACATCCCAGACAGAGAAGCAGCAGACCAAAAAACTCAAAACAGGTGCCAAAGTAGCTCAGTTGGGAGAGCATTAGATTGAAGATCTAAAGGTCCCTGGTTCAATCCCAGGCTTTGGCAGGCCCATCCATTGGTCTTCCTGCAGGGAAAGCCTGTTTTCTGGAAGTGCAACAACACCTTTAACTGAGGCAAGTCTCTGATTTTGAGCTCGCAAGAATATCAGTTTCTTTTCCTCATTGGCCCCCGGGACCTTCCACAATGAGAGATAGGAGCTGTCTTTCCCACACAACTTACTGGTCAATCCAATACGGCAGGAAGAGAGTGAGGCAAGGCGGCTCTTGGAGATGGGGGCAGGGACTGGGGATGAAAGCGCCTCAGCACAGCTAAGCCTGGGCATTACCAGTGATGGGGTATCTGTAGAAGTGGCCCCGTGGAATGTGGCAAGGATTCAGGGGCCAAGGAGAAGGTGCTTGATGTTCAGTTCTATGGAAGAACTGGACTTTGACATGGTGGGTGTTCAGTAAATGCACATTAATGACTTTAGGGTAGCTCGTTAGGCATAGGGTGATTGGAGGTAGGGCTCAACTCTCTGGTCCTCCAGGCCAGGGAGGAATGATAGGCTTGGAGTCTTGTTCTTCACATTCAGGGTACAGGTATAGAAGGTGGTGGAGTTCTGACTAGGGAGGGCATTACTGGTGGACTTTGTGTTCCGTGGCTCTGGTTACTGCTGTATATGTCTGTATGGTCCCCAGTTAAGGTGTGAAAGAAAAGATCAATGGAAGGAACTGGCTCCCTTCCTCTGGACCGCACAGTGTTTGGTGATGGGGGAAGATTTTAATTGTGTCAGCTGGACTGAGGACCGCTGGTCCCCTTTTTCTCAACATTTAGAGGAAACATTATTACAATGAATACTGCCTGGCGCAGGTCTGTAGCGAGGTCAGCTTAGAGGACTTGTTTCTCCATGACCTGGAAAAAGGAGTAAAGAGAAAGGTGCCAAAATTTGCAGATGATACAAAACTGCTCTAGATAGTTAAGTCGAAAGCTGACTGAAGAGCTACAAAAAGGATCTAAAAAAACTGGGGGACTGGGCAATAAAATGGCAGATAAAATTTGATGTTAATAAATGCAAAGTAATACACATTGGAAAGCATAATCCCTACTATAGATGTTAAATGATGGGGTCTAAATTACTTTTACCAATCAAGACAGAGAGCTTGGAGGCATTGTGGATAGTTCTCTGAAAACCTCCACTCAATGTGCAGCACCAGTCAAAGAACCAAACAGAGTGCTGGGAACAATTAAGAAACGGATAGATTTTAGGGCAGAAAACATCATGTTCCTGTTATAGAAATCCATGGTATGTCCATATCTTGAATACTGTGTGCAGATAGGGTCACCCAGTAAGGAAAAAGATATATTGGCATTGGAAAAGGTTCAGAAAAGGGCAACAAAAATTATTAGGAGTACGGCATGTCTTCTGTATAGGAGACATTAATAAGACAGGGAATTTTCAGCTTGGATAAGAGATGGCTAAAGAACGATATGCTTGAGGTCTAGAAAACCATGATTGCTGTAGAGAAAGTTGAAAAGGAAGTCCTGTTTACTACTTCTCATAACACATGAACTAGGTATCACAAACTGAAATTAATAGGAACCAAGTTAAAAACAAACAAAGACACAACACAGAGGCAACACAACACAGAGGCAACCTATGGAACTCCTTCCCGGAGGATGTTGTGAAGACCAAGACTATCATAGTATTCAAAAAAACCTAGATAAATTCATAGAGGATAGACCCATCAATGGGATGGGCAGGGATGGTGTCTGGTGTTGTCAGTATCTTGTAACGAGCAACAGGGGATGGATCACTCATTCATTCTCTCTGGGGCACCTGGCACTGGCCACTGTTGGAGGACAGGATTCTGCACTAAATGGACCTTTGCTTTGACCCGGTAGGGCCGTTCTTATGTTTTGACCCCCCTGTCCACTTGCACTCTGGACTCCTTGCTTCTCTGCAGCTGCTCCCTCTCTCTCCCTCTGAGAAGAAGAAAGGAAGAAAAAGTGAGTGGTAGAGCCAGCAATGGTCTTTAGTTCTGGCTCTTGCTATTCCAGAGGGGCTTTTCCTCCACCCCTCCAGGCAGGAACGGCTCACTGAAGAGGCACCCGGCTACTCCTCCTCCCAAACCAATCACCCTGCACAACAGACTATTGTCCCTTCCCCTGGCCATTATCCCAAAGAGCTCTGTAGCTAGGCTCCAGCAGGGTTTGCGGAGTGGGGGGCCTCGGATGGAAATGGCAGGGCAGGGGGTTAGTCTCCCCAAGCTGGCGGTTCACACCACACCAATGGTGTTGCAATTAAAGAGTCTGCCGAGTCTGCACTTGTAGCGAGGTTCCCCCACAACGGTGGCTGTACAGAGGTGGCAGGAGACAGGCAGGTGACAGCAGGGGAAGGGGTGACACAGGAGCTCTCAGCAGCAGGGGGAAGGACAATGCCGTGGAGCAGAGACGCATAGTGACCAGTGCAAACTGAGAGCCAGGGGAGGGAGTGGGGGCAGCAGAAGCTGAGGTGTCGCACAAGACCTCAATCCACCATCCCGGGGTCTTTCCTGTCCTGGAGGGGTGGGGTTCAGTGCAAGGAGAGCGGAGGGTCTATGAAAAGGACATTGGTTTGGCCTGTCACACTGCAAGGGGAGGAACTGAGGCAAAGGGCCCTGCCCAGCGTACTCTGGGGTTGGAATTCTCCTTATGATGTAGATTTGAATTTATGATCATAGATTTAAGTTACCTGTCATTAATCAAGAATTCTCATTTATACTATATTAATTAAACCCATAACTTTATTCACTCAGGCCTACACATTAATGACCCCTCATTTTTCTCTCTCCTAGCAAGAATGAACTGAATTTTGTGACTCTCTGGAAATTGCAGTATCCTGTCTGGTAAGAACTCACTTATTAATAGCTTGGGGGTGAAATCTTCATTTCTTTGTTGTTCTATTTCTGGAGTCCCCACTTCCCTATTGTTTGTCTGTCTAATCTCTGTCTGGTTCTGTCATTGTTTCTGTCTGCTGTAAAACTAATTTTTTGGATATAAAGCAATTAAGGTGGTGGGATATAATTGGTTAGAGAATCATGTTAGATTATGTTAGTATTGGTTAGTTAAACTTCAGTAGAATGGTTGGTTAACGTATAGCTAAGTAGAACTCCAGTTTTACTATATTGTCTGCAGTCAATCCAGGAAGTGGGGGGATTGGAATCCTGTTTTGCTAAGGGGGGAATGGGAACAGGGACACAGGCAAGGCTCT